>CAHIKZ030002818.1:130000-179931 GCA_903632075.3 Acanthosepion pharaonis
TATTATTATTAATATTATTATTATTATTATTTCAAAAGGAATGGTAGTGCCTCTTGTGAAGTAAGACTTGCCAGTCAAGTTGCTATAATTTATTTCCTGTCGTTATCAAAATGGAAGATGGAAACTTTCCGATTGGTCAGTTCCGAAGACGTTTGTCGATTGTCTGTAACCTAACCAGTTATGATCAGTACTTGTCTGAATTCAACGTTTCATTTCGTGAAAGTCCAATAAGGACAGGTAAATAGCATCTACATCTTTTAATGTGGAACTGCTTTTCGATTGGCTAACAGTAGATCATTTTGTTTGCCTCCTGAAACATTCATTCTACGTTGTTGTAAACAATCCATTTTCACTCTTCTGTAACTGTCCATGTGTAATTGTTGTGATTTTGCTTTTGTGTAGTTAATCAAAGACTGAAATATGATCGATATTTGTTGTCTTAATGTGAGCAAAGAAAGTGAGGGAAACGTCAAACCTATTGCTGTCCCAAACAACTACGGGTGTAACAGGCAGAGAGGGGAAAGAGACAAAAAATAACAGCCTTAGGAACACGGGACTGACTTCACGTGACACCGTGAATTGCCACCTACTGACTGTGCTTGTTCTCCGGTTGCTTTTATTTGAATGAGGCATCTTACAAAGACCCGGATCTTGACATAAGATCCAAGATCTCTTTTGCGTCAGTCCCGAAAAGTGTTCGCCACATTAAGGCCTTTAAGTATGCAAGTGATTTGAAATGCCTTACAACGTTCATATACTATAGGTATAGTAACCCACCTATATTCGGTGCCTAGTGACTTGAACTATTTTTAATTATCATTTCGATATGGTCGTTATCAATGTGCAGGATTGTCGAAACGTTCTGAGGCTTCAATTAAAAAAATAAACCTCAATCTTGAAACGATTGAACATGGCGGCATCTCGATAAACGTTACATATCTTCACCGGAAATAAAAGAGCGGAAGTGTATGAAAATAAATATCATTTTTCTGTTCATTGTACACATTGAAGATTCTCAATCCAAACCTAAAATGATAACGAAGACGTATTGATAGGTGCCGTTTTACAATATTTATATACGTTATAAATCTCAGTTACGTGTTTAACGCCGTGCTTGGTATGACGATACATTACATTCAGCAACAAGGCTGATGATCAGGACGCTTTGAGCAGCATGGAACTACCTCTTAATTGCTATTGTTCGCAAGTACACTGAAGTACTAACATGTGTTAGGGTCCGAGATATGAGCAAATAGTTAACCGCCCACCAAACTGGGGTCAAAACATTATGAAAGTATGTTTATAGTAAAAGTACCAGCAACATTTTTTCAGAGAAAAACAATTGCCACAATATATTTTCAGAGTAAAACAATTGCCGCAATACATTTTCAGAGTAAAACAATTGCCGCAATACATTTTCAGAGTAAAACAATTGCCGCAATATATTTTCGGAGTAAAACAATTGCCACAATATATTTTCAGAGTAAAACAATTGCCACAATACATTTTCAGAGTAAAAAACAATTTTGAGTAAAACCACAATACATTTTCAGAGTAAAAAAACAATACATTTTCGGAGTAAAACAATACAATATATTTTCAGAGTAAAACAATTGCCACAATATATTTTCAGAGTAAAACAAAACAATACATTTTCAGAGTAAAACAATTGCCACAATACATTTTCAGAGTAAAACAATTGCCACAATATATTTTCAGAGTAAAACAATTGCCACAATACATTTTCAGAGTAAAACAATTGCCGCAATACATTTTCAGAGTAAAACAATTGCCGCAATACATTTTCATAGTAAAACAATTGCCACAATACATTTTCATAGTAAAACAATTGCCGCAATACATTTTCAGAGTAAAACAATTGGCACAATATATTTTCAGAGTAAAACAATTGCCACAATATATTTTCAGAGTAAAACAATTGCCACAATATATTTTCAGAGTAAAACAATTGCCACAATACATTTTCAGAGTAAAACAATTGCCACAATATATTTTCAGAGTAAAACAATTGCCGCAATACATTTTCAGAGTAAAACAATTGCCACAATATATTTTCAGAGTAAAACAATTGCCACAATATATTTTCAGAGTAAAACAATTGCCACAATGCATTTTCATAGTAAAACAATTGCCGCAATACATTTTCAGAGTAAAACAATTGGCACAATATATTTTCAGAGTAAAACAATTGCCACAATATATTTTCAGAGTAAAACAATTGCCACAATGCATTTTCAGAGTAAAACAATTGCCGCAATACATTTTCAGAGTAAAAACAATTGGCACAATATATTTTCAGAGTAAAACAATTGCCACAATATATTTTCAGAGTAAAACAATTGCCACAATACATTTTCAGAGTAAAACAATTGCCGCAATACATTTTCAGAGTAAAACAATTGGCACAATATATTTTCAGAGTAAAACAATTGGTACAATATATTTTCAGAGTAAAACAATTGCCACAATGCATTTTCATAGTAAAACAATTGCCGCAATACATTTTCAGAGTAAAACAATTGACACAATACATTTTCAGAGTAAAACAATTGACACAATACATTTTCAGAGTAAAACAATTGACACAATACATTTTTCAGAAAAAAAATCCAGAAATTAATTAAAAAAATATTACAAGGCACTACATTTCGGCATTAAATGACCCATAAGGAGTTGATATGCCGTTAAATTAATGTGTCAAAAGAACTCATGTGTTCAAACTCCACTTATTGACAAACGTTAGGAACTTTTGTTTCGGTCCAATATTTCCATCTCTGAGAGAATCTTCAAACTTTGTGACCAATATAATGCAGATAATTTGTTTTAAACTTTGAATCAAAGGACAGAACTTTCATCATGACATTTTGTTTTAAGAAAAAGAAACATTGAAATCTTCCAGCTTCACAAAAGACCAAAAAATGCCTTGTTTCTAAATCGCCAGATTGAGACACTACTGCCACCACAGGTGGATTAAAATGAATGCTTTCCGTCGCTTAAAAACGCACAATTGAGGAGGAAGCATGGAAAGATAAAGAAAAAAAATATAGAAAGAGAGAATACAATCACAGTTAAAACACGCAATTGTCGATATTTTTTCGGTATTTCTCTAAAAAAAATTTTACTGGTCTCTCGGTGAATAAAAGAAACGTCACTTGTGAACGGACAGTCTTGGCTACTTCACGTGAAAGAACAAAAAGGAATTCAGAATTGAATCGTTGCTTTAAAATTAATTCCATGTTTTCAAATGCGATTCAAAAACAAAAATTTGAAGAGAGGGAAATATTAGAAAGAGAGAGAAATATTAGAAAGAGAGGGAAATATTAGAAAGAGAGGGAAATATTAGAAAGAGAAGGATAGAGAAAAAGTCTGAGACGGCATTAAAAATCTATTAAAATAAAAACGAACGAACAATATTGGAGGGATCTGCAAATAATACCCTTTGTGATTTTTAAAACTCTCTGACAAAATCACAAACATATTTTTTTTTTATTCTCAATACGCATTTCTCACGAAAAGTTTTATCGATTCAATGATTTTTGAAATAATTAAAAATTGTAATAGAAAACCAGAAAAAAATATGGATATTTCATTTTATGCTGTTGTTTTTTTTTTCTTTAAACTATCTTTACATGTTTTAAATTTTTTTTCTCGGAATTATTTTCTGTCAAACATTCCCAATTTGTAACGGTAGAATCTAATTTTCGGCGGTGAATAATTTCTGTATTGTATATGCAATCAGAAACACACAAATAAATAAAGCCAGACGCGTGCTGTGTACCTCTAGCCGTTGGATAGTCTTACCCACATAGTAGGCCTCACTTCTTTCTATGTGCCATGTCTTTTCAGGACATAGACGATCATGGCTCTCCACCTCCTCTCTATCCCTTGCAGCACTCAACAAGTTCCTTCCCTATGCTTCCTCCTCCAGACCACATTCTGTTATCCACTTGTTTAAGCCCGCCAGGCATGTCACGCGTTGTTTTTCGTTGTTTCTGTTTCCCTCGATTCGACCCGTGTGTATCAGATTCTCCAAGCCCTTCTTCCTCATTATGTGTCCCAGAAACTTCAGCTGCCTCTTCCTGATGTTAAGTATAAGCCTCCCCCTTGTTTGCATCGTCTCTAAAACTTCATCATTGCTCACAAGCTCAGTCCATGATATCCTTAAAATCCTTCTGCATGTGCACACCATGCAAAGTTATTTATATACAAAGTTTAAATGAAATTGAAATAGACGTTAGTCAAGAGGGCTAACATCTATTTTAGGTCTGTTCTTTTCGTTCTTTTTATGTGCCATGTTCTTTCAGGATGTAGGCGATCATGGTTCTCCGCCTCCCTCTAGCCCTTACAGCACTCAACAAGTTCCTTTCTTCTGCTTCCTCCCCCGACCACGTTCTGTCATCCACTTGTTTAAGCCCGCTAGGTAAGTCACGCGTTGTTTTTTGTTGTTGCTCTTTCCCTCTATTCAACCCGTGAATATCACATTCTCTAGGCCCTCTTTCCTCATTATGTGTCCCAGAATCTTCAGCGAGTTCTTCCTGATGTTAAGCATAAACTTCCTTCTTGTTTGCAACGTCTCTAAGGCCTCATCATTACTCAAATGCCCGGTTCATTAATTATTTAAGTTTAGCTAAGAAACAAATACTTTCTTTTTATGTGTGTTGTCTTTCAGGACGTAGGTAATCATGGCTCTCCACTTATCTCTATCCCTTGAAGCTCTCAACAAATTCCTTTCCCCGTCTTTCACTCCCGGCCCCGCTGACCACGTACTGTCAGTCACTTGCTTAAGCCCACCAGGTATGTCTCGCTTTGTTTTCGCTTGTCGATTTTGGTCTCTATTAAACTCTTGAGTATCAGATTCTCCAGGCTGCCCTTCCTCATTATGTGTCGGAGAGTCTTCAGCTGCCTCTTCCTGGTGTTAATTATAAGCGTCCTCCTTGTTTGCAATCTCTCTGTGACGTCATTGTTGCTCACACACTCGGTCCATGATATCCTTAGCATCCTTCTGTAGAACTACATCCCCGTCGCCTCAGTCTCTTCTTCATCTTTAAGGAAATCGTTCAACATTCACTTCCCTAAAGAAAGACAAATGTTACGTACCGACACTTGAAACGTTAAATAACAGAACTTTGTTTATTGGTGGCTAAGACATCATTATGGACATATCCTAGTAGTAAAGATGTACTATTAAAAAATTGAAGCCGTGCATGACAGTTGAGGAGATTTTATCAGCGCATGATTGACCATACGAGCCAAACTAATGTAATCTCATATAGACAGGAGACTTAGGTCGACTAAATCTTTTAATTTTATTAAACTTAAAAATTTTTGTTTTGATGACACCTTCTGGATAGCCGTTTGCAAGAAAGATATTGGTAATTTCCTTGAGTTCGTCATCAAGTACTCCGAACATATCATCAATGCACAATGAATAAGTATTTTGACAAAGTTAATTTTCCTAGACATAGGAGAAAGAAAGTTCCACTTTCGTAATGCTCGTTGTAGTAGAGACTTTGTAATCACAGGTACAACTATAGTAAAGCCGTTGAACAATACTGGTTTAAGACACCATCGAATACCATTCGCACTAATAGTACTTGCTTGATAATACTCGCTTCAAAATAAGCACTGCATAGTGATCTGAATAGTAACTTAAAGTGATCACTTAGACGCCCCGGTAATTCCCATACTTGGATTCCCTTTACCATCACGTGATCTACTTATTCAAAATGGGAACGCCTATGTTTACTATCTGGTGATCTGTGTTAGGATTCCAATGTCGGCAGCGATACTATTTGTATCAGCGGAACTAGTAAATAACATAGACAATTTTTAGCACGTTTTTTTGGTATGACACACATTAATTTGAAAAATCGTGCAAAAATAGAAATAATTATCGGATGTTAATGAAACTTTCAGAAACTATTCAAAGATGATCGAAATTATTATAAATATGTTTTTTTTATGAAAGTCATGGTAGAAATATTTTTTTTAAATATTTATTACCCCCCCATAACTAATTTTATGAAAACGCTAGAAATTCGATCGCATCGGTTTTAGTGATTACAATAATTAAAAGCACAGGGCTTTGAGGAATGCAAATCATGTTTTTTTTTGTTTTTAATTGGATACGCAGTACCTGAAAATCAGCTCTGAATTGTAACATACAAAACTCAATAAAACAAATATATTATTTAATTTCAAATGCTTTTATTTGCTTTTAGTTGTTTTTATGAATATGGACTATATTTTCTGAAAAAAAAAATTTTTTCGATGAAAAATGAATTTTAATACAATTATTTGTTATTTCATTAATTATAATAGATTTTACATTTAAGTTGTTAAAATATTATAAAATTAGTTAAAAGCCGCATCGGCTTTCATAAGTGTCCTTATGAGATAGATCTTTTTTAGCGCGTTGTAAATTGTATCATTTTGACTAATCAGAAGATACCCAGTAATTAAGAAATGTAATTTTGTGTTTATAATCGAGTTGTAATTATAAAATACGGAAGACCAACCAGAATATAATTAAGTTGCGTTATTTAAGTTAAGCATTGTTCTCCGCTGTTAAGGCCTTTACTTTTGCAAAAAACGTGTGGAGAAGTTAATTTGATTTTTCAATTTCAACTGAGAAGGGTACCTACAAGTATCAGTATCATCTTATGAAATTTATATGATCTTATTTTTATATTAATCTCAGTTACGACATTTTTCCATAAATGAAATATCAAAATTAATAATAAAATGAATGCAAATACAAATAACAGTAGAATGTAATAAATGTACATAAAATTATAGTATTTTATGTACAATTTTGATAAAATTTCATAAGAAAGGTACCTATAAATTAATTAGATACCTTTCTTAAGAAATATGAAATTTAATGTCACTGTTAACAGTTTTATTTTAATTTCTTTACAATATATTTCCCATAAAGCATCATCAACGTAAAGGTGAAAGCTTAGTAAAAAAAAAAAAAAAATTAGACCGCTGAAAGTTTTCGTTAAAAATAACGGGTAAATAATTTGTTCACGTAAATGTAAATTATTTCACTTTTCTCCTTCCGTAGAACAAATTAGCCTCATGGAATTCGTAAATATATCATTCATCACATGTCAAGAGACGCGAAAGTTTATGACCTGCTTTGTTTTATTTTCAAATTTCATTTTTTGGCACAAAAGCTAAGTTAAGTTTGGTTCAAAATATTTTAAATAAACATTATAATTTCTGATTTTCTTAAAATAAGTTTTGAAAAAATGATAATTGATATTTAAAAAATTTCAAAGTCAGATTTCCATTTTTTTTTAAAATGGAAAAAAGGGTCAATTTTGCTGACTCAAAAAAACTAGATTTTTAACGAAAATTTCGGACGTGCTAGGAACGATTAAAAAATGGAAAAAAATATCCCAAAAAATACTTTGACCTTTCCTCTTAATAATAACAAACATTTAGACGATAAAATTTTGTTTTCGTCGTTTGGCGTCTTTTTTCATCATGCTATGCTCTTTTTTAGCGATCTCGTGGAGGTACCTATATATATATATATACTTATTAAATGTTAAATTACAGCGAATATATATAATATATATATATAATATATATATATATATATATATATATATATATATATATATATATATATATATAGTGTCTGTGTGTGTGGGAGGGAGAGAGAGAGAGCAATTTCCATAAAAATGACAATAGGGCAACGAGACACTTCGAAATGTTATGGTAGATTTGTCGCTCACAACGACGCGGGGGTGCTTTTGAAATCTATTAAGACTAGAAAGTGACAACTGGGCAGCTCCTGTCAATATATGGCAGCAGTTCTTTATTTTAGGCCTGAATTGTCTCTTCTGAAGGTAGGTGATCGTAGGAAGAGACCCGTACTTATAAAAGATTCTGTGAGTAATTGGATTCTTTTCCTTCTGATTTCTTAGTTACTTACGCTTTTTTTTCATGGCCTTTTCAGAAACCTTCTGTACGACCATATTTTTCTTGCCTCTAGTTTTCTCTTCATCTGTGAAAAAATTGTCCAACATTTACTGCCATATTGGAGTAACTTCTCTTTTTGTTCTTTCCAACGAAATTCCGTGTCCCATAATCCTTTGCATAAGTTTTACAATATTTCTCTTGTTATTCCAATGTGCGTTTACATTTCCATGATGCATTTTACAACTTCTGTTAAGCGTTCTCCCCAGATATTTAACTTAAATAATTTTTTGATGGTGACCTCACCAATATGCAGTTCAGAAATTAGGCACTTTCTCTTACAACGATATATATATGCTGTCTTCTTGCAGGTGATATTTACTCCTTTCTTCTGGCTTCCTTTCCCAATTTGTCTTCGAGGTTCTACCGTTTTCCTTCCGTGTCTGCTATCAGTACAGTATAATAACTAAGCAGAGTTAGATTATCGAATGAAGAAGCAAAAATTAAATCAAATGCAAACAATATTGTAGAAATGGTTGAATTTAGAAGTATCAGGCTGGGCGGAGTTCTCTAGAATGGCTGTTATATTACGTATAATTTTCTTTCCCACGAATCGATGATTAAGATTAGAATGCTAAAGTGAGGCAGTTCCCAAGAAGTTATGCACGATAGGGAGCAACATATTATGACATTGTGCAGATCAGAGTTTTTTTGTTTTTTTTTTTAAATTAAATCCGGCGTATTGCGCATTATTTTGCGCAGTTCCGGAAGATATTTTCTGTACCTGTAGACTTGTGCACATGCGTTTTTTTCTTCTACAGACAGAGGAATTAATTTACATCAAATTTGTCGTAATTTTTTTGAGAGGGATTTAAAATGAGATAAACATATCTGAAAAAATATATATTTTTTTTTAATTCGCTATTCAGATTGCATTATTAACTAAGCCGATGTCTATTTAAATATTTGTAGTCTAAAATTGACATTATATATCTGTGAAAATAAACGATGTCCTGTTGATATATTACTTTAATAGTATTACGTAGGTTAAAACACCAGTTTTTACCTAATTCACCAAGTGATAAATAATAGCTTAGCAGCTAATTTTTTAGAGAAGTGTATATCTTCTCGGACTTCTTGAGTTTGACCTTTGAGATCAGATAAAAGACAAAACAAAGAAAGTCGATTTTGATTGACTTAACAGTCGTGCGGATGATAGAGATATAGAAAAGTTTTCGGTGAGTTGTTTCTTAAATGTCAAGTAATGTAGACGTGTTTTCTCTTCGCGTCTGGAAACTGCTCCCCGGTGGAGATAGAAATTTATAAGCAGACGTTAATAAAATAGTTAAGTCTAAAATTCCCTTTGCTGAAGTTCTTTCATCCTAGAACCAAAACAGCTAAAGATCACCCGACAAGAGAAGACAAAGAAGATACAAGATTAGACTCAATTGGGCGCCGTTGACACCGCCCGCCCTCTCTACCAGGGAGAGTATACAACACAAGTAAATAAAATGGACATGAAAGAAAAATAAATCGTAAAACTTTCCGCCGAGGCAAATGTTTACAGCTTCGCCACATTTAAAAAGAAGTGATTAATACATTTAGGCAGCACTTTGAGAGTACGCATATAAAAAAGGTAATAACTGTTTCCTTAAAAGTCTTGAAACAATTAAACTCGGTCTAAACCTAAAATGTGTCAGGTCTTCCTATTATTGACGTCTGAAATTACTGTCAGAAAAAAAAATGATTCTTTAGAATTCTTACATTGCCAGATGTTCGATCATTATCAATAACCAACTCCTACTGATGCATAATTGCCAAAGAAACGTTGTCGCCTCAGTTTGAAAGAAATTATAACTGGACTGAATCATATTTTGACTAAATACATTCTGTTGTTAGCAATCTGATTTAGTTTGTTTTACAGCATACCAGCCTCAATTGGTTATTTAATGACGACAAGATTTTTATTACCGGTAATATTTCTTTTCAAAAATGCATTTATGTTTTTGCAAAAATATATTGCTGGCAACATTTTTTTTCCGAAAAATATTGCTGGTAATAATTTTTTTCTTCAGACATTCATTGCTGGTGATTTTAAAAAAATGTATTGCTGGTAATAATTTTTTTAAAAAAAAAATTACTTAAATTTTTTTTTGGTTTTAATTTTTTAAAAAAATGGAAAAATAAAAATTTTTAAAATTTTTTTTTTTTTTAAAAAATGGATTTTGGTAATTTTTTTTTTTTTTTTAAAAAAATGGATTGCTGGTAATAATTTTTTTTTAAAAAAATGGATTGCTGGTAATAATTTTTTTTTAAAAAAATGGATTGCTGGTAATAATTTTTTTTTAAAAAAATGGATTGCTGGTAATAATTTTTTTTTAAAAAAATGGATTGCTGGTAATAATTTTTTTAAACATTTTAATAATTTTTTAAAAAATGGAATTTTTTTTAAAAAATGGATTGTTGGAATAATTTTTTTAAAAAATAATTTTTTTAAAAAAATGGATTGCTGGTAATAATTTTTTTTTAAAAAAATGGATTGCTGGTAATAATTTTTTTTTAAAAAAAAATGGATTCTTTGGTAATAATTTTTCAAAAAAAAAAATGGATTTTTTTTTTAAAAAATGGAATTTAAAAAAATTTTGGATTGCTGGTAATAATTTTTTTAAAAAATGGATTGCTGGTTATAATTTTTTTAAAAATGGATTTTTGATTATAATTTTTAAAAAAAAATGGATTATTTACAAAAAAATTTAATAATTTTTTTAAAAATTGATTGTTGATGATTTAAAATTTTTTTTTAAAATGTATTGCTGATGATAAATTTTTTAAAATGTATTGCTGATGATAATTTTTTTAAAAATGTATTGCTGATGATAATTTTTTTTGTATTATTTAAATAATTTTTAAAAAAAATTTTTCTGATGATAATTTTTTAAAAATGTATTGATGATGATAATAATTTTAAAAAATGTATTGTTGATGATAATTTTTTAAAAATGTATTGTTGATGATTTTTTAAAAATGTATTGCTGATGATAATTTTTAAAAATGTATTTTTTTGATGATAATTTTTAAAATGTATTATTGCTGATGATAATTTTTTAAAATGTATTGCTGATGATAATTTTTAAAATGTATTGCTATGATAATTTTTAAAAATGTATTATTGATGATAATTTAAAAAAATGTATTTATGATGATAAGAAAAAAATGTATTGCTGATGATAATTTTTTAAAATGTATTGCTGATGATAATTTTTAAAAATGTATTGTTGATGATAATTTTTTAAAAATGTATTGCTGATGATAATTTTTTAAAAATGTATGTCTTGATGATAATTTTTTAAAATGTATTGCTGATGATAATTTTTAAAAATGTATTGCTGATGATAATTTTTTAAAAATGTAAAAAATGTATGATGATGAAATTTTTAAAATGTATTTTTGATGATAATTTTTAAAAATGTATTGCTGATGATAATTTTTAAAAATGTATTGCTGATGATAATTTTTTTAAAAATGTATTGCTGATGATGCAAAATTTTTAAAATTAAAAATCCTGATGATATTTTTTTAAAAATGTATTTGATGATAATTTTTTAAAAATGTATTGTTGATGATAATTTTTAAAATGTATTGCTGATGATAAATTTTTAAAAATGTATTGCTGATGATAAATTTTTAAAAATGTATTGCTGATGATAATTTTTTAAAAATGTATTGCTGATGATAATTTTTTAAAAATGTATTGCTGATGATAATTTTTTAAAAATGTATTGCTGATGATAATTTTTTAAAAATGTATTGCTGATGATAATTTTTTAAAAATGTATTGCTGATGATAATTTTTAAAAATGTATTTTTTGATGATAATTTCTTAAAATGTATTGTTGATGATAATTTCTTAAAAATGTATTGCTTTGATAATTTGATAATTTCTTAAAAATGTATTGCTGATGATAATTTCTTAAAAATGTATTGCTGATGATAATTTCTTAAAAATGTATTGCTGATGATAATTTCTTAAAAAATGTATTGCTGATGATAATTTCTTAAAAATGTATTGCTGATGATAATTTCTTAAAATGTATTGCTGATGATAATTTCTTAAAAATGTATTGCTGATGATAATTTCTTTAAAATGTATTGCTGATGATAATTTCTAAAAAAATGTATTGTTGATGATAATTTCTTAAAAATGTATTGCTGATGATAATTTCTTAAAAATGATAATTTCTTAAAAATTATTGCTGATGATAATTTCTTAAAAATGTATTGCTGATGATAATTTCTTAAAAATGTATTGCTGATGATAATTTCTTAAAAATGTATTGCTGATGATAATTTCTTAAAAATGTATTGCTGATGATAATTTCTTAAAAATGTATTGCTGATGATAATTTCTTAAAAATGTATTGCTGATGATAATTTCTTAAAAATGTATTGCTGATGATAATTTCTTAAAAATGTATTGCTGGTGATAATTTTTAAAAACAATGTATTGCTGGTGATAATTGAAAAAAGTGTTTTGCTGGAAATAAAATCTGTTTTGCCCCCAGTTTGGGGTTAATTATTTGCCAATAGCTAGGACCATAACAGGTGCTACCACCCCGGGTTAGATTGGACCTGGAAAAACCAGCAATTAGGAGGTTGTTCCACGCTCCTCAAAAACTCATGATCAGCCTTGCTGTCGGATGTAGCAGGCAGCAATTTATTCCATAACGAAATCCATGCGTAAGTTGATCTATTGTACGTGTATCGTAGCCATGTCATAATTATATATCATGGTTATCATATATTGTATAATGACAATGTCTCATGTTTATACATTATTCTATCGTGGTCGCGTATTATTCTTTATAGTTTCTCGACAACCGAGATTAATATTTGTATTTGGAATCAGAAAACATTTGATCGAAGACGATTTCAAGCCATTCAGAGAGAAAGAGTACATAGATTACAATAGGAGGAGAGAGTGTCAATGATATTTCTTCTCGTTTAATGCCTTACATTGACAGATGAAAATATGTGATCAGGCTGGGATAAAATACCGTCACACACAATTGTCTAATTTGCTTTATAATTCCTTTAACGTTTATTTATGCATTACTTCTACTAACATTTTGTGAGCATCAGTGATTTTATTTTGTTTAATATTTAAACTATTTACATTATTCGGACTATTGTTCGCATCTTTTTCGCCATATTTATTACGTTTCGGCCGTTGTATCCTCCGGCCTTCTTCAGGTGGTTGGAATGTAGAACTGAACCCGTTATTTCGCTCAGTGGTTTATACTGTTCTAGTTCCACGAGCCATGTTTAATGGATGTCAGTTGTCAGTAATCTCCTGTTAATTCCTCTCTCCAACTAAACCACTGCCTTAACCGGTCATTGAACTCACACTCTTTTGGTTCCTGTCACTGCATCTAACCAACGTCTTTATCCATTGTGTCAGGTGTCCTTGAGGACAATAGTACGAATAATATACATAGTGTACATAATACCTCATCTCAGAAATATAGGCAGATACTGTTTAATACTTATTTGTAATTTACGACAAATAAATGAAAATATAATTAATATTTTTTTTAATTTTAGAATTGACAATCCCTTTGAAATGAAATAGCTTTTAAATGCATCATTTAAATAAAAGAAAACAGAATAACATACGATAAAAACTAAAAGATACAGAAATGAAATCGGCGGCCTTCCTTGAGAAAATATTTCAAACGAGCATAAAAAATAAATTTAACAACATTTTTTTCTTTCGTTTTTCTTTTCCAGGTTTGCTTTTGCTAAATTTTCTAATAATCTGTTTTCTCTGATGGATTTTATTTTTATTTTTACATAAATTTAACATTTTTAAAGAATATGTTTTGAATATTTAGAAATGTTTCTAACGTTAATGTTTGAAATACATGCCAATACATTACATTTGAAAACAATCTTTATGAAAGCCATATCTCTCTGCTTATATTGTAGACAAGAATAAAGCACAGATACTTACATGCTCATCAGAGTCACATAATCTTACACCAGGTCACTAATAAGGCGGCTCATTGCTTACGAGCTATCGGTACTTTTATATTGATTAGTCTTATTCCAGAATAAACAAAGTAGTAACGATAACTCAGATATGCAAGTTTTACTAATTGTGCTAAACTGACAATAGTTTGTGGTGTCAACGAACACTCGTTGCCACTTCGGTAATGCCAACGAATACTCGTTGTCACTTTTTGCCTTGCGCCTCGTAGTAGAGACTTTGTAATCGCAGATACAACTATAGTAACGCTGTTGAACAATACTAGTGTCAGACGCCTTCGATTAGCACTTGCACGATTGGAACTTGCTCGCAAATACTCACTCAAACAGCAATCCGTATAGTGACGCGAATAGAGAAAGAGTATAGTGAATAGAGTAGAGAATAGCGGTCCGTATAATAAATGATAGAGTAGAAATGGTGATCCGAATAGTAATAGAGGATAGAGTAGAAATGGTGATCCGAATAGTAATAGAGGATAGAGTAGAAATGGTGATCCGAATAGTAATAGAGGATAGAGTAGAAATGGTGATCCGAATAGTAATAGAGGATAGAGTAGAAATGGTGATCCGAATAGTAATAGAGGATAGAGTAGAAATGGTGATCCGAATAGTAATAGAGGATAGAGTAGAAATGGTGATCCGAATAGTAATAGAGGATAGAGAAGAAATGGTGATCCGAATAGTAATAGTGGATAGAGTGGAAATAGAGATCAAATAGATGTCACGCAACTTCCTACTTTTGCGTTTCCACTATGGTATACTTAATTCAATAATGGGATCGCCTGTGTTTATTTTTGGCGATCATATGAAAACTCAAGTGTCTAAAGCAACATTATATATATATATATATATATATATATATATATATATATATATATATATATATATATATATATATAGATAGATAGATAGATAATTAGATAAAAATGCAAGAAAAAATTAAGAGGATATAAAAAGTGATCAAAACATTATTCATAAAATTATTTCTAATATTAATAGTTTTCTTATAAAGAAACATTCACACTATTTACATTATTCAGACTATTGTCCTCGTCTTTGTCATATTTGTTACAAAGTTTCGGCAGTAGTACGCTCCGGCCTTCTTCAAGTGGTTGAGATGTCGAACTGAACCTTTTATTTCGCTCACTCGGGTAGACTGTCTAGTTCCACGTGCCATGTTTATTGGATGTCAGTTATCAGTTATCTCCTGTTAATACCCCTCTGAGAGTTCTCCACTGCCTTAACCGGGTATTGAACTGACACTCCTTGGGTCCTCTAACATTTTTTTTTTAACTGAGGATGTACACTTGCTAACGATTGAAGTTAATAAAATCTTTTTTCTTAAAGAAATGGTTTTTAGATGTTAACATTTACTATTATTGAGGGAATCTCCCCTCACCGTTTCCTTTTGATTAATGATTCATTTTGAACGGCATCAATCGTTTGCAGTTTATTTAAAGCCAGAAAATATAGATTTATAATTTTACTAATTAACCTATACCTGGGAGAGAGGTGGATGGATATGTTACTCGGGCGAACTCGGAATTGGGATTCGGTTCTCTGATTACCAATTCGGGGTCGTTATCCATTACCCTACCCACACACCTATGCTTACAGCTCCTGGAATTCCCAAGCGGTTACCCATTTAGATAATGACCAGACTCGATGTGCATAACTTCGGTGACCATACGGGAACCGAACCGGTGTTTCAATGATAGTGGCCATAAGCCCTTCTCTTTGGATTTATGATTATTATGCCATTATTTTAACTTTGAGTTACGTGTTCTTAGTTGTTGCTGCTTTTCTTGAAAGTCATCAATCGCTGCGCATTCTTTTAACTGATATAATTGTCTCTAAATCTGTAGTGCCAGTCTACAATGATCGGAGAAGTATGTTTTTCGCAAAGCCTTCAAGAACAGTTTAGATTGTTCTAAACGAGTTTATCACCAGGTGTCGCATTTTTTATAGAAATCTCTACCTGACTGTGTTTTAGCTTAATCTTTCGTTGTAGTAGTTGCGGGGAGACTGCCTCTAGCTCAGCTGATTCTATAATCAATGTCCATGTCTCTTACGCTAAATCTTTTGTAATTGATCCATACACGGAGGTATCTGACGAGTTTAGTATTTGCAATAGTAAAGCAGTATACGAGAAATAGCATTTAGGGCACGTCGCGTTGGTGTAACGGTTAACAAGCTTGTCTCGCTAGAATTGTTACAACTGAATAGTGAGTTGAATCCTCACCGGGTGCCCCATGATTTTGGCCTTGTGCCACATCTAAGCTGTGCTTAGAAAATCAATTGGGGCAACACGAAGCGGTTTAATGGTTAACAAGTTTTTCTCGCTAGAACAATTACGACTGAGTGGTGAGTCCGATCCTCACTGGATGCCCCATACTTTCGGCCTTGTGCCACATCTAAGTAAAGCATAGAAAATCATTTGGGGCACCTCGAGGCGGTGTAATGGTTAACAAGTTTGAGTCGCTAAGACAGTTACGTCTGAGTAGTGAGTACGATCCTCACTGGATGCCCCATAATTTCGGCCTTGTGCCACATCTAAGTAAAGCATAGAAAATCAAAAATAGCACCTCGAGGCGGTGTAATGGTTAACAAGTTTGAGTCGCTAAGACAGTTACGTCTGAGTAGTGAGTACGATTCTCACTGGGTGCTCCCATACTTTCGGCCTTGTGTCACATCTAAGCTAAGCTTAGAAAATCATTTGCTCGCTAGAACTGTTACAACTAAGTAGTGAGTTGAATCCTCACCGGGTGTCCCATGCTTTCGGCCTTGTGACACATCTAAGCTGTTCTTCGAAAATCATTTGGGGCATCTCGAGGCGGTGTAATGGTTAGCAAGCTTGTCTCACTAGAACAATTACTACAGAATAGTGAGTTCGATCCTCACTGGGTGCCCCGTACTTTCGGTCTTGAGTCACTTCCGAGATACGCTTGGAAAATCACTATAAGAAATAGCGTTATTTACATTATAATCAGATTCTTGTCTTCTATTTTTCTTGTTATCATAATTGCGAAAAAATTGTCTAGTAGATAAAAGCGTTGGTTTGTGAATTTGGTGACATATTGGTTGTGAGTTCAATCCATGGGATGGGTAGTGTGTATGTGCACTCAGGAGACGTGCAATAACTAAACAGTACTAAATTAAAACGATACCCCTAGAAATGAGCAGTGAAAGGAAAACAGTCTACATCCGTACATTCAGTAAAGTGTTCAGTTCGGAATTCCCTGTATGATCGATATACACCTGATGAAGGCCGGTAGTTAAAATGACTGAAACGTTGAACTAACAGCAACGAAGATGAGAAAAATGATCCGAGTATAAATTGTTTACATAATGATAACGCCTCATCCTAGAAATTCAAACGGAAAAAATAGCGTCTCGATTAAACACCCACTTTGGAAATACACTATACATTTATAAGTATATTCATATGTATATATAAATAAAAAGAACAGTAAGATATACAATCCAGTGTTCTTATTGAATTTTTTTTTATATAAAACAGTGCTCAATGTAAATTTACAGAGCATAAATATAAATTAAGTGATTTAAAATATGTTTTTTTCGTTACACAGTAATAACCATGTTTCAAAAACAGAAGCTAATAACTTCAAATTTAATAATATAATTAAATTAAAAGAATTAGTTCTGGTTCATCTTCAAGCGAATTTTGGAATAATTATTTTTAAATTTACTGAGTTTTAAACGCACATATAAATTCATAATTTCCTGTTTCCAATGATACAGTGAAATTTAATCATTTAGACAGGGGCTGTAGCGTGTACATTTTTATTAACTATTGTTGTTTCAATTATAAGTTACTTTCGAAAAAGAGGTTAAGTTTAGGGAGGGTAGGGGTGTATTTTTCAACGAATTCTGACATCCGTTAAATGCATGTCGTCTGTTTTTTTGGGTTTTTTTTTTCCAACGGCAACGGTTTGTTTCGTACTTGTATACTTAAAGATTCTTTCTAGGAGTGTTCGAGTTAGAATACGTTTTATTTAACTACAATTATAAAATATTTTTTACTCTTAATTACTATATTTCTTTTTAAAACAAGTAAATGTAATAGAATTACTTAAAATTATTTTTCCATATCAAATATAAGTATGTATATTACTAGCTCTCATTTTTTAAAATTTTATTTTTAAATATTATTTAAGGAAAATTTAGCTTAAGTTTTTGAAACATGATTATTACCGTATAGCGAAAAAAACATTTTAAATCAGTTAATTTATAAGTATATGCATATATGTTTTTTAAACATTTGGTACATTTTGTGGGAAATATTTGATTATAAGAATATGAAAGGAAGAACGGATTTACTTGTCTGATTCTAATATTTGAATGTCTCTTGTGGGTTTTTAAATGTCTTGAAGTTCAATATCGTAGAATTGTTAGTAAAAAGGTTATTTGACAAGGGAATATTTTTTTCTTATTGTTTTCCCCTCCGCAATTATGTTTGTATGGGTTGGGTCGGGGTTAGTTGAAATCTGCTAAACTAAACCGAAATACAAAAAACTGAAACCTAAAAAGAAGACACTTTGCGAAACACTTATCGGTGTAGAAAGATTAATCGAAGTTCAAATGTTTTGTGCTTTCAATTTCTCACAAATTTTATTCGTAAGATTTGTCGTTCCATCCCTTCTCTCTCCCGTTAAGCATTGTGTAAAAACTATTCTAAGTTCAGATATGCTTTGTTTCATTTCAATACTTTCGATTGTTTCAGTCATTTTCAAGTAAAAAGGCGAATAGTTTGTGCCCAAATGTTCCTCATTATATATTTCTCAGAGTTAACCTGTATCAAGAAATCAAAAGAAAATGGTTGAATCCGTCAACACGACAATAAAGACAATATTTCCACACGTGACAGTACTTCACGTAGTTTTCAATTGACAATATGAATATAAAAGCGTTTTCTAAATTCTTCCAGATGCTAAAGACATTTTGTTTTGTCATTATTAGTTACTTTGTTTTAATAAATTCATTTCGTTTTTGCCTTTAAAATCCACATTGGATGAAACACGTCAGCTACTATTAGTTTTCACATTGTCTGTCTGTCTCTCTCTCTCTCTATATATATATATAGTGTAACCCGGATATAAGGGAGATTTTCTCTGGTCCCAAATTAGAGCCTGTGTTAATGTATATATAATAGACCAAACCCGGATATAAGAGACTTCTTCTCCAGTCCCGACAACTCTCTTATATCTTGGAATATGTATATATATATATATATATATATATATATATATATATATATATAGATATAGAGAGAGAGAGAGAGAGGAACACAGGAGTAAACCATTTAAATCAATTGTCAATTTAATGTAAGATGTCATTCAGGCGTAGATAACATTATATAAACTATGTGACTGGCTTTTTAACCAGCTCCTCGGAGAATAATATGCATATCAGTGAACGTGGTCCGGTAAAACAGACACTGCTCCTTGCTATAGGCCTAGCGATCTGTAGATAAGTACTAATTCACTTTAAGACAGACATGACTATCACAAATGCGAGAGACCCGATTCGAACGGGTTAGAAATGTGCGTGTTCTACTGTTGTCTCGACCTCGGTACAGTGTTCCAAAAATCTGCATTTATTTCCGGTATATATAATCTCCACTTAACACTGTAAATCAGCTGCCAGAACTTGTCTCAACTGCCATTGATGTGTATATTAATATCATCTGTATTGGGAAACAATGCTATTACCATGTTGATGTCAAACTCAAACACCACGGAGTTAGGATCTTCGTCTCAGCTTATGCTTAGAAAAAATCCATAGATACTAACTTTGGCATGTTATTCAGTCAACTAGCATATAATGAGCATTGAAGAAATTGAACCCAGTGTCGCCATAGTTAGCGTCAACGGCAATCCTATAACGATCATCATCGTCATCATCTGCTCTTCATTAACAAATTCTAGCAACGAAGATGAGGTGTCCGACTAGTACTAAACCATAAACTCCTGATTATTGGTGGGTATATGAATGCTCAGATTGGTGACAGTGAAGTACACTATTTTTGTATATTGTTTCTCCTTCAACAGAAATGGGTTCTTTATCGGAAACGTTATAGAAGAAAGTAATCATTTATGTCTCACATCATTTGAAGAAGAAGAGTTCTAAGCAATGGTCATTCACCTACACAAAATGTACACAGACCCAACTGGACTCGATCCTGATAAATAAGAAATAGAAGAAAACTGCAATGAATACTCAATATTTCAACACATTTGAAGGAATCTTTTAGACTATCGAACTTTCTCTTCCAATATCTAAATTAGCTTTAGAGTCAATAAGAAAAATCAGTCTGTCTCTCCCGCCATTACTCTTCTTTCTACCAACGATCATCGCAAAGACTAGTACAGCATTGCTCTCAGGAATAAGTTTGGGACACTACAATCAGATGCTAAGTAACCATCGACCAACAATTCTGTTGCATCTCATGCAAAGACCGCAGCAATTGTCATACCTAAAAGACAACGTCATCAAAAACACATTTCTTGGGAAAAAAATAGTACTGAATCACAAAAGGCTAATGTGAAATAAAAAGATTCCATAAGAAATTCAAACCATCCCTTAAATATATCCAGTAATTCAATACAAAAATCAGAAAACTTAATACCCACAAAAAATTAATCTCAACTTTCCTACTACCAACAAAAATCTCGTGTGTGTAGAATTTTCGCGTGTTGATTTAGAAATATTTTTGCGTACATGCCGTTTGTATTCTTTATGAATGGATTCAATAAAATTTCGTGAATTAATGTGTTTTTGGCGTGTATCGATATTTAGTAATAATGTTTCTAGTTGACAATGGAAGAAACTTAAAATAATCTATCGTATGTTAAACGTATGCAAACGTTTTATATATAAAAAACAAACATTCCCAAATCAACTTACAATATAATATTTGAAAATGCTGAATCCACACGAAACCTTATTTACCAATGAAAATCAAACACGAAAATAAAATAGCGGGATTTGTTTCCTCTTTTTCTCTCTACCTTATTATGTGATGAAGCATTTAGCAAAAGTGAAACATGTTAGATTCAGAAGCATTTACGGTTTCTTTATTATCATATCAATCTGTCGGACTACGATCCATATCTAGTCTATATTTAATTCCTTCTCTCTAATATATATATATATATATATATATATATATATATATATATATATATATATATATATATATATATATATCCAAAGCGAAAAAGAGTATCGTAGTTATTTTTTAAGCGGTCATTTTTTTTAAATATACATTCGTACTTGCTTAAAGACCGCACTATGTAAGCTAGCTCCGGCAGATAACTCATGATTGAGCCGTTATCAAAATAGGTAGGGAGAAGTAGTTTCGATAGGCAGCAATGAATTACAGAAGAACCCAAAACTGATCGCTGCATTTAAGTATTGCGTTGATATCTAAGCTTAATTTTTAAGAGCTCAACGATAATTCTTCTGTCACCACTTAATTTACAGACAATTTGATGTACTTGGATCCTTACTTTCTGTACAAAATATATGTTTATTTCATGGGTTACTATACGTCATTTGTTTACATTTGGATACGCTTTGAGCAGATATGAATGTACATGAGAGATTCATGGAAGATTAAAGTTTAAAGGCAGTAAATTCGACCTTGCTAATCGAACAATCCTCTGTGGCTCGAACAGTTAAGAGCACGTAAGTCTAAATGTAGTTTTCGCATATGATACAGGTTTGATTCCTGTCAGAAGACAAATATTTTCTATGAAAATTTCTCGGACATCCAGGTCGGTAAATGTTATAAATACTGTTTATTATAAAACAGAGCATTTACTTAAATATTTGTATCTATAAAAAGAATGTATAAACATACAAATGTCTTAAAATAATTGTCAGATTTGTCCATGTCATTATATATATATATATAAAGGCCAAAGACCGTTCTGTTAATTCATTATTTGTTGATAATAAGCAAAACTGATGAAAAATAAGTAACCTAACGATGTTGGAGCCGGCGTGTTACTTAGAAGCCTTGTGTAGAATATTTGTAGAGCTTAACCCAAAATTTGTTCAAAGCACGCTGCTCTGTCTGTTTCATCTATCGTAAAGATTGCAGAGCCTTTACATCACAATCTTACGAAACCTCACGTAATAAATAACATACAGTACAAAGCCTATCAATAGACCGATGTAAAAGTATGCGTATCAATGTGGGTTATGTGTACGCATATTTAAGTTGAATGTTCCAATCTACGTAAGGACAGTCCGATACCAATTCTTGGAAAAGCCAAAATCAATAACCATAAAAGCGTTTAATATCCATCCGTCCCCTCTGCGGCTGTTTTTCACTGAAACTAATTATAAATTCTTTTCTTATTTATCTCAACATATCTATAAAGAAAAAAAAAATAAAGGTATGCGAATATATTACGAAAGATAACATATCTTTCGAAATATATTCGTCCAATTCACATTGACTTAAAAAATATTAACCTCTAATATCCAACGGCATGTCATGTTTCAAGGAAATAACTGTCCAGTGAAATCTTATAGAAAACGACATTTTACATTTATATAATAAAAAAAAGAGAAAAGAATCGATGTTTTCAATCAAGACACGAAATCAAATATGAAAAAAAAAATCTTTTGGCAGAAATATGTCTGATAAGAGTATAATTTGTGGCGTAAAATCGAAAAAGAACGCAGATCAAACACTCCATATTCCATAAATTATGCTAGTGTTTTTTGTCTATTAAACTACAGTCCCACTTGCATGCAATGCCGTGATAATAACTTGAAAAAATAAGGTTCAAAAGCGGATATATTTTTTATAATAGTAAAAGGTCAAAATTTGATATGCCTTTTACAGTCAAAATTGGCATGATAATCCGGTTGAATATTAAATATACAGGACAATTTACGAAACTTCTATTTATGCATGTTTCCCCGACAGAGTTCTTAATGCAATGTACAGCGTTTCGAAATGAGAAATCCAAGAGCCGAGTTCGAATTCCAGTCGGTTTTTTTTTCTATTCACATATAAGCAAATAACGCTGCGAAAGGTATTTATCTCCACTAACCAACTATGGGTTGAATATTAAGACTTTCATCTGGAAAAAATTTTATTTTCCAAAATAACAAGGCGTCATTAACTCTTATTTCAAGTTCCTAACGTTTTGTATGTCGGACTTTTTTTAGGACAGACATATTGAAATACAAGACTCCACTGTGAAAACTACTCTACAACATGCCGACAATCACACTTCTTAAATTCATAGTCTATTACCAGAAGGGAGAGTTCGTCAGAATAATTACGAGTGAGTGTCTGAAGTGAGAATTTTTTTTTTATTATTTATGCTAGATTTAAAAAAATAATGTTGCCATTATATTATTGCACAAATCTAATATACTTAAAAATATAAGCGAAAAGTTTGCTCAACTTAAAAGTTGTCCGTGACATTTCATAATACGAGGTGCGACAGAAATACAACCCACGTCTACTCCGCCCCAGAAATAGCTGACACATAATGATAAGATATTAGATAGATAAAAGATACAATTGCCACACATGGGAAATATTTCTGCCACACTTTTTATGAAAATGTTTTATTTTCTTCATATATTGTTCAAAAATTAATACGGATTCTATAAGATATGTATTATTATTATTTTGCAAATGGCAAGTAGGCAATCATAATTTCTCGAAATCTTTCGTCGATTTATTATTTGTTACTTGCCCTATTTACACTATTTACATTGTTCGGATATTTTCTTCATCTTTGTCGCCATATTTATTACAACATTTCGGGCGTTGTACGCACCTGCCTTCTTCACTATATGTCTATATTTCTGAGATGAAGTATTATGTGCACTATTTACATAATTCGGAATCATCTTTGTCGCCATATTTATTACAAAGTTTCGGCCGTTGTATGCTCCGGCCTTCTTCAGGTGGTTGGAATGTAGAACTGAACCATTTATTTCGTTCACTGGGGTAGACGGTTCTAGTTCTACATACCATGTTTAATGGATGTCACTTATCAGTTATCTCCTGTTAATTTTCTTCTCCAAATTCTCCTCTTCCTTAACCAGGTATTGAACTAACACTATTTGGGTCCTGTCACTGGATCTAACCAACGCCTTTATCCACTGTGTCATGTATCCTTGAGGATTACTGATAACTGATATCCATTAAACATGGCACAGGTATTGAACTCAGACTCTTTTGGGTCCTGTCACTGGATCTAACTAACGCCTTTATCCACTGTTCCATGTGTACATAACACCTCATCTCAGAAATAAAGACAAATACTTGCCCTGTTTAGCTAGTATCGCTAATAAACTATTTTCCCGTTTCCATCTTGAAAAATTTTATTTAAAAAAAAAAAACTAGGACTAAACTGGCCTCTACACAAGGCTAGAGATACAAAGGTATCGTGCTATTTAGCATATACCTGGATGGAGATGTAAATTAGTCAAGTAATTAGTCGTAGTGAACAAACCGACTTGGTTAGAATTTAGACTCAGCTGCAATTCTAATTTTCGCCATCTTTATTATTACGTCAACCAGAATTTTTTCCATGACGTTTAAGAAGCGGAACATTAAAATTAATATTTTTTTCTCTTTTCAAATTAAGATAAAATATGAAACGTCTAAAAAATTCTAGAAAAATTCTGGCGACAATCTTTTCCCCCAATTGCGTGCGTCTAAAATATTCAAATACTTCAAGACAATTTTTATTGTTTCTGATTTTTCTCATCAGCGACACAAATTCACACGCATGCCATTAATTAATAGAATTCCAATCCAATCATATTCGTTCGTTTATATCAGACGTTGTTGGTTATTTGTTATTTTTTTTCAAGTAGTTGTTTTCATTAGCACCTCGATTGTGTAAATATTTGGTCAATATCGAAACAATACCGATAATAAAATATAAAATCAATTTTTTTCTCGCATGTATTATTAAAATGGTGAATGCCGGACAATGTATTCATAGATGAAGGAGAGAATTGAAGCGACTGAAATAAGCTTCCGCCGTCGAATGCAGATAGTTCGACAGAACATTTGAGAAAGGGGAAGTTTAAACGAAAGAAGGATCTGCATTAAAACCGACACATGCAAGCGGAAAGAGGCAGGTGACATTTCTGTCACATAAAGAAGAAAAGTTTCTAAAACAAATTTGTCATTCAAAGTATATACTGAAATAAATGAAGCAGCGGCAAACATAGTTCGGTATTCTTAACAAATGCGAGTAAATAGATGGCTGACAAATGACAAAAAGATAGTTATCGGTCAAAAATTACTATTCAGTCGTTTTTGCCAAGACACGCTTCTTCTATATTCAGTGACCCTTCATGATGCTCATTATTCTCCACAATCTACTGTCCATTGTAGCTCTAAGCATGTCTTGTCTATCTCTACTAAAACCTGTTCTGCTTAACATAGACAGAAGCTCGTTTGTTAGGTTATTGGTGTTTTCCTCTACATATCACTTGAATATAACCACACTTCTGTACAGCCTCTTGTTCATTTGTTAAGAGATTGACCAGCATTCACTCCTATGTATGATACGCCATATTGTATCAGAGTTCAAAAACGGAATGGACACTGAAGTCGTTTTAGTTTTCATTTTCTCTAACACTTCAAAGTTGCTCACTCTATGGAATTCTCAATATTCTTCTCCAGAACTACTCTTCTGTACAGCCGCTTATTCCTCTGTTAAGAGATTCTGTCTATATTACAAGATGAGGTATTATGTACACTTTTTACATTATCGGACTATTGTCTTCATCTTTGTCGCCATATTTATCACGTTTCGGACCTTCAGTATCTGTCTATATTTCTGAGATGAGGTATTATCTATACTATTTACATTATTCGGACTATTGTCCTCATCTTTGTCGCCATATTTATTATAACGTTTCGGCTTTTCAGTATCTGTCTATATTTCTGAGATGAGGTATAATTATTTAAAAAGACCTGTCTATATTTCTGAGATGAGGAATTATGTACCCTATTTACATTATAGGACTATTGTCCTCATCTTTGTCGTCGTATTGATTACAACGTTTCGGCTGTTGTACGTTCCGGCCTTCTTCAGGTGGTTGGAATGTCGAACTGAACCCTTTATTTCTCTCACTGGGGTAGACTGCTCTAGTTCCACGTGCAATGTCTAATGGATGTCAGTAATCAGTAATGTAAATAGTGTTAAGAGATGGTCCAGCATTCACTGCCATATATGATGAGCGATATTGCATCAGTATCCTTTTCTTTGTAGCGAGATTTTTCCGTTTCTTAAATCTTTATTTAGAATCATTAATTATTCCAAGTCACTTATGTGCTACGCGTGATAGACGCTTTGGCGAGCATGTATCTTTTGATTCCTCAAATACAAGCCGCTATCCATTAAGCCACCATACCTCCTACGAGATATGGTGGGGTACTGGATAGCGGCTCAAATTGAAGAATCGAAGAGCCGAGTTCGAATTCCAATTGAATCCATTAGATTCACTTACGTGCTTATACCCTTAGGAAAGGTGTGAATCATTTTCTTCTCCCTGAACTATGGGTAAATAGCATGATAGCCCGGTTTCTATAGCCTTGGAAGGCAACTGGTCTACAACAGAAATAAATGGCAACCTAGTGCGGGAAAAAATCTGCCTCGTCAGTCACGTATGGAAAGATACATGATCGCCTAAGCGTGTATCACGCATGGCTCATAACTGACTGATACTATCCACTGTGCCTCACATATCATGAAGATTCATGACCCATAAAATAGAAATAAAAAATCATTAACAGAATTTTAAATACAACAAATATATATGCAAATTTTCGAATTCTTTGATGAATTCTCGAAGGTCTAAGTTTTTCGGCGTGTCTTCAAATTACATCACGAGAACAAATTAATCTGCATCCTTAGAATGTAAGCGCTCATATAAAAGATGTAAAAATTCGCATATCTAAAGCCTGACTCGTCCTGAATAAAACAAATGTAATCTGGAAATCTGATCAACCAGACAACCTCAAGCAGAGATTCTTTGGTGTCACTGTAGAGGTGATGTTAATACACTGCTTGGAAGGAAAAATCCTAGAATTTAATCTTGATGGATGCTAAACTTAACGTCTCTTGGAGACAACATACAACTAGATCACGGCTCTATGGATCCATTACTGATATTTCTAGAAATTTGCACGAACGATGATGTGCTTTGCAGGATAGTGTTAGTGAGCAAAATAAAAAAAAAAGTAGCTCTGAGTGATCTACGGCTTTGTAGATCTAAATGTGGCCCTAGACGGGACGGGCGCTCAGCAACCACCTATACACATCAGTACTATGATACACTGGTCAGCAGGGTGACAAAGAGTGCCAGCCTACTGATCTTCCGACATTGATGCAGGACCGTGATGGTTAGCCAGATAGAATTATATATATATATATATATATATATATATATATATATATATATATATATATATATAGTGCTCAAACACTAATATTCCATGGTTATAATTACACTGGAATCGTAATCACGATCAAATTTAGACACACAAATTCAAAATTCTTAGCCTCTCCTGGACATTGTACTACTGGGCGGCTTCTTCCTGTTATGAGAAGAAGATTCTTGGGATAAATTACAGAAGTAGGGTACCCAGGCCTACTCGGATAACGTTCTTGCTTGGGTTCCCACAGACGCAGAGACATGAACGACCAGAAGCCGCCGGTTACCGATGCAGACGCTCCTTGGATTTTCACCAGAGCCCTTGTTAGCCGGCGTGTGTGTCAGACCTGTCCGCCTTGGGTGGCCCTACCAGGAACGAAGTTCCGGGCGGCATAGCTCTGACACTACCGTTTACCCCCCCCCACCGACTGTGAGGTAAGGGTTGGACTTTGGGGGCTTACAGTACTAGTTGTCCCAAGCGGTCCCCCATCTAAGTACTGACCTGGCTCTACGCTGCTTAACTTCGGTTATCGTACGAGAACCGGTGTTTCAACGTGATTTGACCGTTCCTGGACATTGAATTCTACCTGGATTATATCATCTTGAAAATATATATATATATATATATATATATATATATATATATATATATATATATATATATATATATATATATACACTATTATTATCATCATTATATATATATATATATATACACACACTATTATTATCATCATTTTTATATATATATACATATATATACACACACTATTATTATCATCATTTTATATATATATATATATACACACACTATTATTATCATCATTTTTATATATATATATATATACACACACTATTATTATCATCATTTTATATATATATATATATATATACACACGTATTATTATCATCATTTATATATATATATATATATATATACACATCGGATTATTATTATCATCATTATATATATATATATATGGTATATATATATATATATATATATATATATATATATATACATACACATTATTATATCATCATTTTATATATATATATATATATATGCACAACTACTATTATCAATATATATATATATACACAAACTACTATTATCAATATATATATATATACACACAACTACTATTATCAAATATATATATATATATATATACACAAAACTATTATCTCTCTCTCTCTCTATATATATATATATATATATATATAATGAACCATCAACAATTAATTTGCATATAATATTTTAAAAGCCTATCTCATCCATGTTATTTATTTGTAGTTCTTTTGCATCCAACCATCCAGAATTCATAACTCCCTTATTAAAATTCAATATTAATTTTCAAGAAAAACATGCCAATGTTTATATTTTAAAGAAAATGTATAATACATGTAATATTGATTTCTAAAGATAACATTTATTAAGCAGAAAGAATAGATTAAATCTTCTTTTATGTGTTCTGTTCATTGTGGACTTTGACAATCATGACTCTCCACAACTTAAATATTAAAAAAAAAATTAAGAGCTACAAATGTCTAGCTCTTAATTTTTTTTTAATATTTTTGTCATCAATCCTAAAGTTTGTTCTGCCATCCATTTACACAAGCTCAATAGGAAGCTTATGAAATGTTTTCCTCTATGGCTCTTACCTTCTTCCATCTGTACTGTCAGTATCAGATTTTCCATACCCTCCTTCCTCATTATGTCCAAGAAATTTCAGCGATCTCTTTCTAATGTTAAATGTTTATTTCTGATATAAATGTCCTTTCGGTTGCACATCTTTCTGTAGAAAATTGATGTTGCCTCAAGTTACTTCTTCACCTGTGCTAGATTATCCAGCATTCACAGCCATACAGGCGGACTGCTATGACTAAGAGTTCAGAACTCTTTTCTTTGTCTATCAAGATTTTCCTGTTTCTTAATACTTCGTTTAGCCTTTGAAAGGCACCTTTCACTTTTCAAATGTTCACTCGGATATCAGTGTCGCACTTTCCGTCCTATGTTGAAACACACCCCAGATATTTAAAATACTTTTTAAATATTAAAATTTTATTAGAATTAGATAATTTTGAAAACGGCAATGGAAATTATTTCTTATTTCCTTGTGTTGTATTCTATTTCACGCTACGACAATTCAGTTGTGAGTAGCCGAAACAAATTACGGAATTATTTAAAGAAATGAATATAATGTTTTAAAAATACTAAGTTTGCTGCATTTATTATTATCATTATTTTTTTTTCATTTCTGTAGTATACTCATTTCTTCCAAGTCCGAACAGACCTAAAATCAGATATACTATCATTGCATTTTCACTGAACATTTTCATAGAAAAATTATATTAAAAATTAAACATCCTGAGAACAGCCATTTTACATTGATAAAGCCCTTCGTAATGTGTGAGCTGTAACCGTTTTTATTTCGTTAAGTCATGGACTATCAGATATCCCTTTTATGAGTATATCAGAAACTTTTCTAATCAAGCTGAGAGCTCCAACTACAACTGGAATTATTGATGCCTTCATGTGCCACATAATTTAGATTTCTACTTCAAGATCCTTGTATTTTGATACTTTTTTTTAGTCGGCCGGAGCTATAATTATTATTGTTATTACTAATATAAACAGTTATTGTAAATTAAAAGCTGTTACAGAATTACTTAAATATACTGAATTTTAATTTTATTGAACTGAAAACTATTTAAATTAACTTTTTGTGAGGGGAAGAAAATTATGTGTAATAGTAAAAAATAATATGTTGTTGAATTAAATTCTATTGTAATAATTATTTAAAAAATCTGTCTATATTTCTGAGATGCGGAAATATGTACACTATTTACATTATTTGGACTGTTGTCCTCATCTTTGTCGCCATATTTATTGCAACGTTTCGGACGTTTGTATGTCGAACTGAACCCTTTATTTCGCTCACTGGGGTAAACTGTTCTAGTTCCACGTACCATGTTTAATGGATGTCAGTTATGAGTTATCTCCCCTCTCCAAGTTTTCCACTGCCTTAACAGGGTATTGAACTCACACTCTTTGGGTCCTGTCACTGGATCTAAATAACGCCTTTATCCACTGTGCCACTTGTGGACATCTGTGTATGGATTTCTGGGTATTATAAACCTAATCAGCAACCATTTTTGTCACCAGTTCTCATATTGAAGTGTTAGTTAGATCCAGAGACCATGACCCAAAGAGTGAGATTTTAATACCCGGTTAAGGCAGTGGGGAACTTGGAGAGAGTAGATAACTCATAACTGACATTCCTTAACCAAAGCACATGGAACTAGAACAGTCTACCCCAGTGAGCGAAATAGACTGTTAAGTTCAATATTCCAACCGCTTGATGAAGGCCAGGGCGTAAAACGGCCGAAGCGTTGTAATAAATATGTCGACAAAGATGGGGACAATAGTCCGAATAATGTAAATAGTGTATTTAAAAAAAAAAAAAAAACATTATTTGCAGTACGTAAATATAATCAGATGTTGGATTAACTTGTATTATTAGTAATAATAAAACTTCAAGAGAACATCGATGAAAAACAATTCTCTTTCCGGTGAACACTTTTTTTCTATCTCTCCGTTTCCTTCATGGCATAGAAAGTTGAGAAGAGCCTTGATTGTCTATCTTGTGTGACGCTTCGCAATTATTTTCCCTTTTCTAATGTTCCTGCCAAACTTTCCGTCATCCAATCACACAAGCCTCGTCACTTAAGTGGCTTGCTGAATTCACATTTCTCTTTGTCCCCTGAAAGGTCAACTTTTCCAATGCCTCCTTTATCCTTACGTATTCCAGAAATTGCAGCTGTCTTTTCCTGATTCTGAAAAAGTCTTCTTTCTGTTACAATTTGCTTGAAGATTTTCTTGTTGCATACTCGCTCTGTCCATAAATTCTTTTTTAGTATCCTTCTGTAGAAAAAAATTTCAGCTGTCTTTTGTTTTCTCCTCATCAGTTTTCACCGACAGACAAGAAGATGGATATCACATAGCAATGCCGTCTATCTTTCTTTCTAACGAATTTCTTCCCGTTTCTCAGCAACTTTTAAAAATGCTTTTTACGCTAATCCACTGCATGTTAAGATACTGGTGTCGCATTTTTCATCCTCTGTTAAAAAAAAACTACCCACATATATTAACTTCTACATCTGTTAATATCTCCAGTTCTTCGGCATTTTCTCTTACAGATAACTATACTGTCTTCTTGAAGTTGATGGTTAGTCACTTTTCTTCCCTTTTGTTTTCCACACTGTCTAGTATCTTCTGTAGTTTTTTGTCCAGCAAGAGCGTCATTCGGCTAAAAGATATGAAATATTTCCCACGTCGAAAACGAACTTAAAAATAAATCCACTCTTTCCTAAAATTTGAAGACCTTACGTGACTTGACTATCTGTGAAGTATAGAAATGACATAAATACGAAATAACTTTATCTTCAAAGGATACTCATCATTTATAAAATAAATTTTAATTTAACCATTATGTATTGTTTCTTATGGAAATATCTGCATTTTACGTTTTTCTTTATCAACATGTTTTTTTTTTTTATACTATTCAGCATATATTTTATTTAATATCGATGCCTTTAGTATAAATTTTCGATAGATGTACCACACGAGCTAAATTCTATCGGAATATTTGACTGTATATTTTTTTTAAAGCGTTTCACCCCAAGCAAGGCGGGAAGCCACTAGCACGCAAAGAGTTTCAGAGAGTTGGAGCGAGAGCAAATAGGAGTGATAGAGGAAAGGATGAAGAGAATGACATGGGATAGATCAGGGCATCTAGAGACGTCGACTAGCATTAAATTTGAATAGTTGGAGATGATAGGTATCATGGAAACAGGAAAAGGGGAGGGTGTTCCACAGGCAAAACATAAAGCTATTGGAGTAGAAGAGACGGCTACATTTAATAGTTTCGACAGTCAAAGTGCGAGAGCGAGATGCCAGCATAGTTGAACGCTTAAATTCATCAAGTTTGGGAGCCAGCGAATATATATATATATATATATATATATATATATATATATATATATACACTAACGTTTGTTATATATAATTGAAACCTTTTATATATAAAATTCCATATCTGGGCCTCATTTAGTTTCAGTTTAATAACGCATCCTTCATATAACCCATAAGGTTAATATCGGGGTTAATTTTATAAAACCTCTTCGCATTAAGGGTAATGACATCATCACTCTCCTTATCATTAACTCGGGTATTTTGTCTGACTGAAACATCGAAATGGATAAAGTTTGTATCAATTGACCACTGTCAGTTAAATTTCTAATTCTGACACGAATACAGTTCTATACAGCAGGGTTGAATAAGAGTGACGTACGTCTCGTTGGTTTATATAGATCAGTATCCCTCCATATGAGGTAATTTTGAATTTTGTTTGTTATATATTTGTATATATATATATATATATATGTGTGTGTGTATATATATATATATATATATATATATATATATATATATGTGTGTGTGTGTGTGTGTGTATATATATATATATATATATATGTGTGTGTGTGTGTGTGTGTGTATATATATATATATATATATATATGTGTGTGTGTATATATATATATATATATATATATATATATGTGTGTGTGTATATATATATATATATATATATATATATATACACACACACACAACAAAGAGATAAAACAAAGCGAGAACAAGCGCAATAGTTTTAAAAAAAGTCATTCACCATAAACTGGTAAATATGGTGAAAATATGTATTGATTTTCTAAGCGCTGCTTAGATGTGGCACAAGGCCGAAAATATGGAGCACCCATTGAGGATCGAACTCACTACTCAGTCGTAATTGTTCTGGCCAGACAGGCTTGCTAACCAGTACACCACGCCGTTGTGCCCGGTGAAAAATATATTTAACAAAAAACAAAAATAAACAAAAAAGAAATAAGATTATTAGCTAACCGATTATCGCTCTTCGTTCTTCAGGACAAGACCTGTGAATAATGTCAATACAGAAAAGGGAAACATTTCTTTACCGACTCGTTTCCTCTGATGGACTTCATCTAGGCAAAGGACGAATAGAGTCAGCAAAAAAGTTTTACCCTTTATTATTTACATTGCCTTTTTACAGATATATTTTATTGATATTTAATTTTTTGCGTATAAATATACGCAAAAATTAAAAGCCTATCTCTTGCATGTAATTTATTTTTAATTCTTTTGAATCTATCCATCCAGATGGAGTTGAAAGACTTTATATCTCCCTTATCAAAATTAGATAGTAATTTTCCAGGAAAAAAGAAATGTCAGTGTCTCCATTTTAAAGAAAATGCATAATAAATGTAATATTGATTTCTAAAAATAACATTTAATTAGAGGACATAGATTAAATCTTTTATGTGCTCTGTCGATTGAGGACATTGGTAATCTTGACTGTCCAAAACTTCCTGTCATTTGCATAATGGCTAAAAATGAGAAAGGAAAAATGCGACCAAAGAGTCAGCAGTATAAATCACAGACAGATTATACTCAAAGTAACTATTTACGGAGGGAACCTTGCTTAAGCATTTATATATATATATATATATATATATATGAGAGAGTAATCTCTCGATTAGTGCGACTAATGCGTACATCGATAATCATTAAAAAAATCAATTTTCAATTACTATGGTTAAACTGAAAATTGTTTTACCGTACTAACCGAGTATTACGTACACACTAATCGTATTTTGGTATATAAACACTTTGGAGCACTAATCTAATTACTGCAATAATCGAGGGGTGCCTGTATAGGAGACAGTTTTCCACCGAATAGATAATCCGATTTGTGCCTCTTATTTTACCACCAGATGAGTTGGCATGGCATATTCAGATTACCATTTGAGAATGTCAAGATAACTAGTTTCAGGTAAATACTCATAGATTGGCAGTTCATACTAAATTCTGAGTCGAAAGTCCTTCATATATTTGCAACGAGGAGGAAATGAAGGCGATTCGTTTCCGTGGAAGTAAATGAGAAACAAGAATATAAATGATATCATGAAGAAAAGCAAAAAGAAAGAAGAAGAAAGAACATAGGATGAGAGTAAAAGAAAGAGAAAGAAAGACGAGGAGAAAAATACGTAAAAAGAAAAAAAAAAAAAAACTTTGTTAGAAAAGGGAAGAAAAAAGAAAGACAAAGAACAGAAAGGAAAAGCTTTTGTAAAAGAAAAAGAAAAGAAAAAAAATAAAATAAAAAAAAAAAAGAAAAAAAAAAAAAGTTAAGGAGAAAAAAGAAAAAAAAAAAGAAACAGACGAGGAGAAAAAAGAAAGAGAAAGAACAGACGAGGAGAAAAAAGAAAGAGAAAGAACAGACGAGGAGAAAAAAGAAAGAGAAAGAACAGACGAGGAGAAAAAAGAAATTTTAAAAAGAACAGACGAGAAAGAAAAAAAAAAAGAAAGAAAAAGAACAGACGAGGAGAAAAGTAAAATCAAAGAACAGAAAGAAAAAAGAAAACAAAAGAACAGACGAGGAGAAAAAAATTTTCCAAAGAACAGACGAGGAAAAAAAGAAAAGAAACTTTTTCATCTTATGAAGGTGGAGGAGAAAAAAGAAAGACAAAGAACAGACGAGGAGAAAAAAGAAAGACAAAGAACAGACGAGGAGAAAAAAGAAAGACAAAGAACAGACGAGGAGAAAAAAGAAAGACAAAGAACAGACGAGGAGAAAAAAGAACTCCCCAAAGAACAGAGAGGAAGAGAGAAAAGAAGACAAAGAACTTCTATTGAGGAAGAAAAGAAAAGAACAGACAAGAAAGAAAAGACAAAGAAAGTCGAGGAAGAAATGAAAAGAACAGACGAAAAGAGAAAAATTTTAAAAGAACAGAAAAAGATGAGAAAGACAAAAGAAGGACGAAGAGAGAAGAAAGACAAAAGAACAGACGAGGAGAGAAAATTTTAAACAAAGAAACGAGGAAACCCTTTTCCAATGAAAGAACAGACAAGGAGAGAGAAGAAAGACAAAAAAAAAGAACAGACGAGGAGAGAGAAGCAAAGACCTAAAGTCTGGAAGAGAAGAGAAAAGAAAGACAAAGAACAGACGAGGATATTGTTGAAGAAAAAAAGAACAGAAGAAGGAGAGAGAAGAAAGACAAAGAACAGGGAGGAGAGAAAGAAAGAAAAATGAAAGAACAGACGAGGAGAGAGAAGAAAGACAAAGAACAGACGAGGAGAGAGAAGAAAGACAAAGAACAGACGAGGAGAGAGAAGAAAGACAAAGAACAGACGAGGAGAAAGAAGAAAGACAAAGAACAGACGAGGAGAAGAAAAAAGTGCAATCTCCATGCAATTGGTTATCGAGGAAAGAGAGGAGAAAGAAGCAAAAAAAAAACAGACGAGGAGAGAAAGAAAGAAAAGAACAGACGAGGATAAAGAAAGAAGAAAGATAAAAAAGAACAGACGATTTAAGGAGATGTAAGAAGAAAAGACAAAAAACAGACGAGGAGAAAAAAGAAAGACAAAAGAACAGACAGGAGAAAGAAGAAGAAAAAAAGAACAAGTAAGAAAGAAGAATCACCAAAAAGAACAGACGAGGAGAAAGAAAAAAGAAAAGAAGAAAGAAAGAAAGAAAGATGAGAGAGGTAAGAAAGAAAGAAAGAAAAGACGTTGAGAAGAAAGAAAGAAAGAAAGAAAGAAGAAAGAACAGACGTGGAGAAGAAAGAAAGAACAGAGAAGAAGAAGACTCATCTCAATATGTATCATGGAGGGCTGATAGAGTAGCGACAATCTTTCTATGTTGCATCTGTAGTAAAATGTTTAAGAGAAATAAATCATCACCTGTACAAAACACAAACGCTGTCAACTTTAGAAAATGAGGACTGATCAAATTCATATAACAATGCTCCATTTTTGAATTCACCTGACTTGTAAAAGTAAAACATGTCAAAGTTCATGTATTTTCTAGAACAATAGAATGAGTACTTTTGTGATGTCAACGAATACTCGTTGTCACTTTCGTAATGCTCGTTGTAGTAGAGACTTTGTAATCGCAGATACAACTGTAGTACCGCCGTTGAACAATACTGGTGTCAGACGCCTTCGAATAGCACTCGCATTAATAGTACTTCTTCGATAATACTCGCTCCAATAGTAATTCGTATAGTGATCTGAATAGAGAAATAGAATAATGAATAGAATAGAGAATCGCAGTCCGTAGAGTAATAGACGATAGAACGAATGATGATCCGTATAGTATAGAGGACAGAATGGAAATAACGATCGTTTGTCGTCAGCTACTTGTTACATATATGCGTTTCCTCTATGGTCACGTGGTCTACTCAATTCAATAATGGGATTGCCTGTGTTTGCTCTCTGGCGATCTATGTTCAAACTCAAATGTCGGCAGTGACACTTTATTCCTATTATTTATTAAAAAATATTTTGTGATGCCAACATTTACTCGTTGTCACTTTCGTAATGCTTGTGAAAGTAGAGACTTTTAAACAGTTACAACTATAGTAACGCCGTTCAGCAATACTACAATTAAGACGCCTTAGAATAACACTAGAACAAATAATACTCACTGAAAAGAATAAAAGTGAAAAAGTGATAAAGAATAAAATTGTATAGTGATGATATTCAGTAAACGTCCCACGCGGTCGGATGCAGCAAAAGGCGTAGTTTCGAATAAATTATTGTTAAATTGAACAGGGCTCAGGAAAAAATAAAAAAGAAAGGAAATAAAAACCGGGGCATAACTGATCTACCACCCCAGACGGGACTGCCTTTTTGGCATAGCCTCGTCTGGGTTCCTCAAATCCAGAGGCATAGGACGAATAATTTTTCTCCTCCGAAGTAATTTAGTTGATCATTAGAGAAAACGCTAATCGGACATATTTAAAAAATTTTCCATCACGTGATCAACTTATTCAAAATGTGATTGCCCGTGTTTGCTCTCTGGTGATCTGTGTTCAAACTCATTGCAAAGCGACACTTTATTAAAATAACACATTTTTTGATTCCAAGAAGGACTGGAAACCTCTATTCAAAAAGCCTTTTACCGTTCATTGAAAAATCAAAATTGCATAATGCCAGGCTTCCATTTTTATGTTGCAAAGTATTGCTGCGATGGTGTGCTTGATAAATATCAATCTTCACTTTCAGCCTTTACAGAGTTCAACTTTTTTACAATGTCTTATTTTCCATTCCGTGATGAATTTTCCCGACGGACGCAACGTCGATAGCTTTTCTGTAATAGATAAAACGGAACTTGTTAGAAAATTTGCCATGGAAATACTTCATAACTATTTCTTCTAACAACCTGATACAAATATTTTAATCAACAGCTCAGATCATTACAGCCAAAACCCGATATGATGAAATCACCTAAACCACATATGTATTCCTTTGTAAAGACGTGCGTTACACTCCAAAAGCTTAACCCAAGAACCGATACTTTGTGGAATAGAATCTCGGATGTCTTCCCAGAACTATAAAATCTTAACCTTAGCAAATCTACGTTAAGTAGTTATCTATCCGCCATATTAAGATAACTTTCAGCTAAACTCCTCAGTTGAATAACAAATAATCTTATTCAGTGTTTGTTTACCTTGAAAGAAATTCAATTTTTGAAACGTCGTATTGGTTAAATTACCAGAAAATGAAATAAAAAAGAAAGTTACCAAAAAATCTGAATACAATAAAATATGCCACGTTTTTTTGCAAATAAACTCCTTTAAAAAACAGTGAAATGCTTTTAAAAAAGAATCATTGAAATGAAAAAATATTTTCTTAACCCATTGAAAAAGTAAATTTTTTGAAAACAAACGAAAGTCCATCAACCAAACATCACTTTATATTTTCATGTATAATCTCAGTTCTGTAACTGCATAAAATTAAGGGCCATAACGCTATTCCCTGCTTGCAATGAACGTTAAATAATAGGTTTCCCTTGTGGACATATCAGTCGCTACAGAATGGAGAATAAATCAATTTCTCCTTAAATTTAATATTTTTATATTTATGAATTATGTATATATATATACGTCGCTGTATTATATAAAAATATATATACGTTAGCACATGCTGACAAGTTTGAATAGTATCCAGGCGTTACATCTACCTCTGATCAAGTAATATTTGTACAGCTATTCGTATCTTGACAACGTTTAATGTCATCAGATATCAAAAGTCTGCAATCGTTAAAGAGAAACGGTTGCTATGCAACAACAATTTCTCCCGAGAATCAAATAAACTATACGTTTTTGTATTTCATTTTTGATTAATTGATACGTTTTCTAGAGGTTTATCAGCCCTTTGTAGGTAATTTAAAGCCAGACATTATTTTCAGATTGTAGGAATTTTTTTTTTAGATAATGATTTAGTGATAGAAGTCGTACTAATTAACTCATAGATGGGGTGAAGAAGATTAATTCATACTTTTCGCAAAATATTTCCTCATAAGTGAATATAACGAACCAGACTGGAATTTGAACTCTCCTCTTCGAGTTAAAATTCGAAGTCATTATCCATTACACCACCGCACATCCAAACTTACAATACTTGGTATTCCCAAGCGGTCACCCATATAGGTACTCGACGTTGCTTAACTTTTTAAAGAAAAGAAATATCTATAAGTTTTATATTTATGTTATTTCATAATTGAAAATTATATATATATATATAGGCCAGTGTGTGTGTGTGTAACTTAAATTTTGTTGTCATTTATGAAATATGTTTAATGTATTTTTTCAAAATGTGTAAATTTTCTTTTACATTTTTTGAGAAAGTAAAGTCTGATGAGCCAAGGAAGATCCTTTTATTGGGTAGTTAAAATTTATTACATGGAACCTTAAATATGGTCAGTTTTTTTTATTTAAAATATATATATATTATATATATATATAATTTGTCGATATATGTGTTATATATATATATATATTATATTATATATATTTGATATATTATTATATGATATGATATATGAATATATATATACATATATTATATATATATTATTATATGATATGATTTATTATTATAATATATATATATATCATCGATAATTTATTATATGATAAATATATATATATATATATATATATATATATATTTTATATTAAAAAAAAAAAATAAAAAATATATATTCTTTATTATATGATATGATCATATATAATGATAAATTATTATATGATATGATTTGATATATAAATGATATATTATTTATAATGCACACACATATATGACATATTATTATAAATATGATATATATACATATATTAATATATATATATATATATATATATATGATATATTATTATATTATATATATATATATATATATATATATATATATATGATATATTTTTATATGATATATATATATATATATATGATATATTATATGATATGATATATATAGGTAAATATATTATTATATGATATATATATATGATATATTATTAAAAACATATATATATATGGTATATTATTATGTTGATATATATATATGATATATTATTATATCAAAATGATATTTATATATATGGTATATTATTATATGATATATATATATGATATATTATTATTTATGAAATGATATATATATATATATATATGATATATATATATATATGAAATTTATTATATAAATATTATATATTGAAATATCGATATTGCATTATATATATTATATATATATATATGATATATTTTATATTATAATATATATATATATATATATGATATGTTATTATATTATTCCATATATATATATATAATACAGGTGGATTATTATATTATATGAGATATATATATATGATATATATTATATATATGGCATATATATATATGATATATTTTATATATGATGATATATATGATATGATATATTATATATATATATATATATATATATACCAATATAATATTATAATATATATATATATATATATATATATAATATAATAATATCTCATATATATATAAAATATATATCATATAATATAATAATATATCATATATATATATATATATATCAGAAAACTGATTAATTTTAAAAAATGTTTATGTATATATATATATAAGATTTTTTTTATTAATTTTTAGATTCGTTATTAAATTGAACTACCAAGTTATTTAAAAGAAGAAGAATATTTAAGATGATAAATATTTGTCGATAATGAATAAGTGATACAAATTATCAATGAACGATATAAATAGGGACAAAGGTTAATCCATACCTTTTTAAGGTATAACGCGTAAAGGGAAAAATAAGAGAAAATTTAAAATTATCATATAAATTTCGATTTATCAATATCAAATTTTATTATGCAATACACCACACGCAGTTTTACAGCACGTCGTAATTAAAGAAATTACCCATAACGTATTATGTATACATTTCGATTGGACACCTTCGGTGATCGTATTGATATCTACCAATGTTTAAATTTTTATATTTTTGTAATTATATTATATATATATATATATATATATATATATATATATTTATGTTCGATAGATGAAACTGACCCTGGGTTTATTTATGTATGATCGTGACGGAAAAAACTGATTAATGTTTTCGCAAAAATCGATGTTTATTTGTACATATTACGATGAATTGACAAAACGTGGAAATTTCCACCAAATCCACAATAAACACCAATACACGCAATCTACATAAACCCAAATTTTTTAAAAATTAATCAGTTTGTCTGACGATTTAATAAAGCGTGAAACCCAGGGTCACAAATCGTCACATCTATCCAACCAAATATGTTAGCTATATCTCTGATATTGAGCGCTTTCTAATAAGTACCCGCATATATAATATATAAATAATATATATATTTATTTATATTTATATTCACTTTTCACACATATATATATATATATATATATATATATAGGTGTAACATCAAAATTATCCAATTGAAAAAGAAAGTTCTGAACTTAGTATAAAAAAAATGATTAAAGATATTGGAATTTTTCGAGAATATTTTATAACATATTGGACTTTAGCAACAAGGATGTATAATTTCTCTCCAGGCTTCATTTCATATATATATATATATATATATATATATATATATATATAATGAAATGGACGAAGTCCGACAATTATTTACAGACATTTTTTTTTTATGTATATACGTTCTTTTTATATATACAAATATTTAAGGAAAAATCTTCTGTTTACAGTAAAACAGTATTAACGACATTCAGGCCGGTAAATGTCGTTAATAATGTTTTATTACTTTTAAGATGCATTTGCTTAGATATTTTGAATATAAATTTAAAAGTATAACCATAAAATGTCATAAATCCAGGTTTTTTCCAACAATTTAATCTTCGTCCTCTTTAATCGAACTTTGTCCTGAAAAAATGTTGCCTCACATGAAAAATAATGATACGATTTAATTTTCAAGTTTTTTGAAATCCTTTTTAAACTTTCATAGCTTTCTATCTCCTCTCTTACGTGCGAAACGTCTTATGAATGGAGTTGAATTTTTTTTTCTAATTGATCTATTGAGCTCTAAGTTAAAACGATGATCCCTCTTTCTGTTGCGACCTCCTGGTCAAGTCATCCTCTTATGTTCTTTATTTTTTTAAAAAAAGAAAAACCAAAACCAAAAAATTTATAGTTCTCTTGATGTTTCTCGGATTGTTTTAAAGATAGAAAGGCACTGTATGAAATCTTCCCCGAAATATTTAAATCTTTCAACAAATGATCCCACCACTCACACCATTGCCCAATTGAGAAGACAGATTTTTTTTCTAAAAAACAATTTTTGAATTTCTTTTAAGAATAAATAACTCAAAGATTAGGCAGTGATTATTATGACAAAGTAAACCATGAATACTGAACGTCTAACCTGAAAATCTGGAAAAAAGACACTCAATTATTTTAGCTTTTTTTTAGATACTAAATAATTTGTTGGATGGATAATTCTGTTACATGATTTCGATAATTTTGCTATTACACCCCATATATATATATATATATATATGTTATTGATTGATTACTTTACAACTTAACATTTTTAATGTTGTTTAAAACCAGAGAATATTTTTAGATTGTATGAATTGTGCCTTTTGAGATAATGATTTAATAACAATCATACAAATTCATAAATAAATATCGATGTATTGTATATAGATGGAATATACATGTCAAAACTAATTTTTTTGCCAATATGTGAACATTTAGACATGGGTTATTATAGAACTCCATTTCCGATTAACAATTCAGTTCCATTATCAATTATATCTTTTTAACATCCATCTTACATATTGGAATTTTAAAGCGGTCACCCATCTATTTACTGACCGGGCAAAGGAAATTAAACTTATATAGGTAAAAAATCATAATATATATTATTACAATTCAGCATCATTAAATTTTTGAGAAAAATTTTTAGCATTATATACAACCTATCTTAAATAGAATGATTATAATATATAAGTTATATAATAATATGATTTTTATATATAATACACTCAAGCCATCATATATTTTATTATTTCTGGCTAAAATTTCATGTTGATTCTTGAATTTATTTTATCAATCAAATATTTTTCTTCGTTATAATTGAATATAATGGTTATTATCAGGATTATTATTTAGTTATTATAAAAAATTGGGCAAAATATTTAGAAATTCCCAAAGTATCCCACCAACATTGGATATTAAAAAAAAAATTTTTATATATTTGAATATTATCATTATACGTTTTATTGAAGGCCAAAATTAAAGCACATTGGTAATTTTGAATATACGCAATTATATATTATTGACGTATTGACGTTTAAATCTAAATGCTTTAAAAAAGATCATTATTTTTCAAATTCGTTTAGCGAAACTATTACTGAAAAAAAGGGAATTATGATATAGGATAGAATGTGATTAAGCAACGCATATATATCTACTACGACAGCCTACCGAAGGATATCCGATATGCGCTTTGAAGACTTTAACAGTTTTTTTTTTACTTCATTTTAATCGAATTCATATATATGCAAGGAATGTAAAGCCACTGAATACACATAGGGTAATTGGAAAAAAAAGAATTGAAACGGAAATATTGCATTATTATAAATGTTATTACCCACACAACGGTTCAGTCAGATAAAGAAAAATAAAATTTCACAATCATCGTTGATGCTTTGCTGAAAGGATGGTTATTCACATAGCGAAAATAATTTTCAAAATCTACTTTATCCGAAATGATGCAATTAAAATGTTTCGGAAGGTAAAAATCAAAAAAATCATAACTAAAATTAAAAAAACATAATATATATAACATTTATACTAATCAAAAATGAGAACAATAGTTTTGAATACAGAGCAACATCCTTCTCTTTGGCATTAAACTGAAAAGTCAGTTTTAAGAAAGAAAATTCGTGATGAAAATGCCTCGGTTACAAAAACAAAATTGCAGAACCAATTTAAACTAGAACGGAATATGGATTTATTCGACCGCCATGTTGTGTATTTCGTATTTTTTCATTTATTTTGTTGTGAAGAAATTTTATCTACATTTGAGAATTAGAAATGAATAGTTTTCGGAAAACGAATATTTCGTGTTACGAACGAAATGAAGGAAGAAATAATTCGTAAACGAGGTTTTTCAAAATAGATACGATTCAAAAAGGGCGGTAAATTTGCTATGAAAAGAAATTTTGATTAAACCAAAAAGGAAGAAAAGAAAAAAGCAGAATATAAAAATTGACGTTGCATAAAAAAATATTTAGATAAAAGACAGTCAAGCTGCATAATTGGGCCGTTGGCGGTCTGCAGATGCAAAATAACAGAAATAAAATATATTTAGGCGAAACAACGGCCCTCTAGTGGTTTGCCAGTGATATATATTGCCGAGAGACAAACACGGAAAAAGTCCGAATTTCTGGCAAATATTTAAAATTCCAAATATATATTTATATTAGGTTGTTTGCCTGTAGGGTAGTGGACAAGCAAAAGCAAGAAGCTGGAAGACAGTTCCATTTGTGAGACGTAGGAGAAGAGTAATTATTAGTATTAAAATTAAATTTTTTTATCAATTTATAACAAAAACTATGGAACCTACAAAAATCTAGTAGTATGTTTCATAAATTAATTATTAAATTATTTCAATTCAAATTATTTTTATAAGTCAAACCAAACAAAAAACTCTGAAAACATTGAAATATATATATATATATATATATATATATATATATATATAAAATACACAAAGCAGCTATATTGGGTCGGTGGGAAAGTTAATGAAGCCGAGATGCCAGGTTAGGACCGATGACATAACTGATTTTCCTTCTCATTTTGTCAATAATCATTCGAGGCATAGAATAAACACCAGACCAGATGTGGTAACGATACTCAATGCACGAATGAATGGGAGACTTATAGTAGTACACGACTGATTGTAATGAAAAACTATCTGGTACGACACTGAATCCTCTTAACTACCGACAGACTTTACAATCGACACCATATAATGATTCCGGTTAATCTCAATGGAAAACGTTAAATCGAGAAATAATAACAGACCTGATGACATTTGGGATCGGATTAAATATAAAAAATAGTATCAATTTCTGTAAGGTTAAATTTAACTTAATAGAACATTTATATAGAAGAATCTAGAAGTGTAGCCGTTCAAGAGAACTTTCTTTCCTCGATTTGGACGTATAAAAATTGGTGCACGTTGTATTAACATATGAAATACAGGGTGTCCATAATGTTGTGTGCACTTTAAAAAATTCTAACTTGATTTTATTTGCGATAGAAATAATTTGTAAAAAAGATTAGAAAGAAGTAAATCTATATTTTTTAAGGTTTTATTTTATTTAAGTTTCCACATGTCCTCCATCATTAGCAATACAAAGAGTAATACCATTTTGCAGCTCACGGAACACGTTTGCCAACTGATTTACAGTAATGCGTGTAATCACAGTTATTTTAGCTATACTTAAAACTAGGTACATTAAACTTTATAACATTTTTTTCAGATTCTTTCTATCGCAAATACAAATAAAGTTATACATTTTTAAAGTGCACAAAAACTTTACGGACACCCTGTATATGAAAAGGGAAAATATAAGAAAATATAAAAAGAAAAAAGAAATCTGGACTTTTTAAAATCTGGAAATTTTGCAAAAAAAATGGGTGCTATTATAGTATGCAATCTACGACACTATCATATACTAGAGCATGCAATCCAGATGGGATAACATTGTAAATTCTATATAAGTAAAAGATGTCCCTTATATGATAGCCTGCGACAATACGAGAATAAAAATGACGTTATATATCTACTAAAGTTGGCCGATATTTTTCTATTTAGTTCTTTTAAGTACTACAGCGTCAATTTCCGAATGCTTTTTTTTTTCAAGAATGCTTCCATTTCTCAGATTCAAACTATAAACCTATCTATGAAAATTCCTTTTTTGCTCTTCCTTTACGGTCTTCCAGAGAATTGTCATATTTTGACAAAACAAAAATAAAGACCAGAAAAAATAGTAATCCAAAGGTGAAAGAGAGGATGACTTTAAAAAAAAATACAATGAAATGTATCATTTAATAATAGTGTATCTATATATAGAATCTATTTTCTGATTGGCAATGGCAATAAAGACGTAAAGAATTATGAAACAAGATTTTGGAAATTAAACGTATGTTCGTCCGGCATCCGTCCAATCGTCTGATTGGGTATTGCTAGTGCGTTATTTGAGCCAAAATTTCTGTATGGAGAACTAGGGTTGCCGGACGTTTGATTTCCCCTCTATGGCCTTTAGTAGAGTCCAAAGGAAAGGATGAACCAAGACATTTGGTACCAGCGCGGCTGAAGGAGTTTATGGTAACTCAGACCGTCCATCTTAAAAGAGGGCTCCATTCCGGTTTTGAAAATTATTTTTTTTAACCTTTTTTCTTCTCCCGATGATTTCCACAAGGCAGTGCCGACAATTACTGGTAGCTTTTTTTGGTTCATGGGCACCAATTTTGGTTTTCACACCGATGAGCCTGCCTACCAGTTGTTAACAACAAACACCTCTCCGTCACCTGACATTTAGCCCGAGTATACAATGCTTGGTTGCCATATTTTTACAAGGAGGAACCCTATAGGGCTTAATTTTTTGAGAGAATATATACATTGAAGAAGGAAAATTCACGCTTTGGTTTCCCTTTGGCATTGATGATGCTAGTTATAAAAAGGCAATTGAAAAATTAAAAAAGGATTTTACCTGATTTAACTACCACACTAGACGCATCACAACAGAGTATGTGAAACGAAACACTAAGAAGAGAAAACTTTAAAAGAACAGGAGTTAAGAAGACAAAATCCAACGATAGAGACTAGATTTAAATTTCTGAAGAAAAATATTGATTAGGAAGCAAATTTTTTTGGAGTTAGTTGGACAACTCGACAAGTGCGATAAAAGAGACTATTAGAATAAAAAGTTATGGTGATATCTTACCATTTCAGCTGTACTACTCCTAAATTTATAAATAAATATAAAATATATATTTTTAATTTGTGATTCTGTTCCTGTATGTCTTTGTGCCAAAAATAATTAGCCTCTAACTAGTTAGCAAAAGAAGACGACAATATCGAGTGTTTTTACAAAACAAATGAAGCAGATATGCACTAGAAAGCAGCATTTTATCTCATAACACTAAGAAACAATATTATACTGACACCTTAATTTTTTGGAAGTTGGATGCTAATGTCATATAGCTAAAAACCGCTTACGGTCATATTACGTTGAAACAACAATGTCGAGAAACATCAGTACCCGGATGTGTGATTTTTGGGAATACCAAGAGCTGTAAGTTTGGATGTGAGGTGGTGTAATCGATACCGGCTCGGAAATGGCAATCGAAAGGCTGAGTTTCCATTCCAGTCGGGTTAGTTCAGCTACGAGAAATACCTGGGTAAAGGCTCACGTCTATACACCCACCAGCCATTGGTTAATTAGAAAGTGTATCATTAAGTCAGTATCTCCCAGAACATCATACAATCTAAATATATTTTCCGTCTTTAAATATCCTGGAAAAGATTGATAAGCTGTGAAAAACAAATCGAGCAATTACTAGAAATCTATCCTTTCTACATTGCTCAGACTTTTGTCCACGTCTTTGTTGCTGTATTCATGACGTTTCAATTAAAAGTTTATATCCACTGGGCCAGGTTTCCTTGTGGATATGATTTTTTTGTGATTCATCGCCCAGTGGAGGAAAGCGTTGGTTGAATCCAGGGACTTAACCCAGAGTTTTGAAGCTACAGCAGAGGTAAACAAAAACTTGGTAAGTTGAGTTAAAGGGAGATAATTGATACCGAAATACCCGGAATAGGCATGGCTCGTAGAACTATAACATACTACCCCGGTGATCGAAATAAAGAGTTCGTTTCGAAATTCCAATCCACTGAATAAGACCGAGGCGTACAATGGACGAGATATCGTGAATATGGCAACAAAGATGAGTACAACAGTCCGAAAAATGTAAAGACTGTAAGTAATTACAATACTTCATCTCAGAAATATTGAGAGATCCGCAAGAAGGGCTGAGCGTACAACAGACGAAACATCGTGAATATGGCAACAAAGATGAGTACAACATTCCGTAAAATGTAAAGACTGTAAATAATTGCAATATCTCATATAAGAAAAATGGACAGAGAGAAATCTATTATTACGACTGAACTTTTCTAAAACTATAATGCTGAATTCTTTAAATGAACATAATTAATGATGGATTTTATTAGAAATTATAATTTCTTAATGTCTGCTCTGAGGATTTATCATTACTTACGTTATTTATAAGGTTATTTATCTTACCTCCCCGCGAGACAGGATGTGGCACAAGGCCGTTTTTAATGCGGGGTTAATCCGTAGGCTCGAGCAAAAATTCCTCATAGACCTCGTATACACGGGGTCGGGTAGCTGTCTACCACCCCAGACGAGGCTATGTCTAAGGGCATGGCCTCGTCTGGGTTCCTCTCCGCCCGAAGAGAGAGAGTTGGACCAGCTCAGCTGGAAACGAATCTCCAATTAATTGCCGTTATTTATAAGCTGACTATTATCCTCATCTTTTTTGTATTTCTCACAAAACCCCTCTGCGTCTTGTGATGATATCCAAACAAGTAAAGGGTTATGGAAGTAAATCCAGAAGTAAATCCAGACAGAACCCTGACAAATTTCCTGGCCCCATCTAAAACCAAGCTGGTCATAAAATGTAATAAACTGCATTATTTTGGATCTTGTTGCCCGTCCAAGATGGGTGGTATGTGATCTGGTCACCGTACTTCTTTCATATACCTGCACCCTGGAGAAGTCCCAGGTGTTAGTTTTATTTTGCGAAGGAAACGAATGCTCACAATCTCCTCAAAGGCATGGGAATTCACAGATTATAATGAAACTATGGAGAAACATAATTGCATACGCCATGAAGTGATGCGGGTTAAAATAAAACATTTTATTTCATTTCTTTCGATTTTCTAATTCAGATGTTTTTATCACAAACCTGACGACATGTTTAAGAATTGTTATTTAAATCATCCTTTAAGGCTATGACATCGTTCATCATGTGTATGTGTGTGTCTGTGTTTGTGTCGATAAAAAAATGAATTTGCATCATTTATATAACCAGATGTCAAGATCATAACGTTCGAGGAAGTTTTTCAAATCGTTTGTAATCTATAACTTGACAAAGTCAATTTCACAGAGAAATTTTGTTTAGTTGATTTTTTTTTTTTTACATTAGCGTATTTTCCGTTATTCTTACAAGTTAAAGATATTGAAAAAGATTTTTTTACAAATTAATTTGCGAATCAAAAGGTGATTTTTTTTAATTATTATTAATTCGAGCTGAACCTTTTGACAAATTTCATTGAAATCTTGCGAAAAAATATTTTCTGAATGAATTAGGAAAGTTAGGAAGCTGACACGGCTCTGACATTTTCTCAAAATAATTCTGAAAATCACCTTCCTAAAACACGCAGATAAAAGCCAAAACTGAAAATTCTTATATTTGTACACCGGACATAAATAATATTTGCCTTTCACAAAATCTGTTAAACCCGCATACTATTCGAGTTATATGATTCAGTTTAATAAACTACTTTTTTCATAGTCTATATTTTTGAGATGAGGTATTATGTACAGTATTTACATTAGTCGGACTATTGTCCTCATCTTTGTCGCCATATTTGTCACAACGTTTCGGTCGTTGTACGCTCCGACCTTCTTCAAACCATCAAATATGGCACGTGGAACGAGAACAGTCTACCCCAGTGATCGAAATAAAGGGTTCAGTTCGAAATTCCAACCACCTGAAGAAGGCCGGAGCGTACAACGGCCGAAACGTTGTGACAAATATGGCGACAAAGATGAGGACAATAGTCCGACTAATGTAAATACTGTACTTTTTTCATACTACTGTATACACAATTTTTTTTTCTTTGTTTCTATGTGGCACGTCCGTTCGGGACGT
>CAHIKZ030002819.1:2500-30000 GCA_903632075.3 Acanthosepion pharaonis
CAAAATAATTACAAACAGACACGTAAGAAAAATATAATTTCCGATTTTCATTTTCTCCAAATGAAATACGACCAGACGACTCACTGATTTGTCTGCATCTGTTATATAATGCATATGTGTACGTATGTGAGTGGATTATACGCATGCGTAAAGATGGCCCCAGTTAAGATGATTGGGCGAAAGTGAGTAATTTTTATTACTCTGATTTAAAAGCTTTCGAAGATTGAAATTAGATGTCAAGAAATCTAGGCTCAACGATGAAATATATACCAAATATATATCATGTGTATTCTAGAGGGTCCTTCACGTGCGGACAAACACATGCCATTTTGAACAAATATGTGTGCAAAGACATGTGGAACTGTAAATTTATATAAATGGTCACCCATAGAAGAATAAATATATATTTATGTCCATATATACAAAGAAAATAGCCTTTAAAACTTTTGTCCATTTGAGTTGTGCAAAGTGAGAATGACATTACTTCTGTATTCACTATAATATGAATAGCTTACGTTGTCTTCATTTACACGAGCAGGACATGAAAAAATTGATTGTGATTATTTGGTTGATATATAAATAAATTCTTTATTTTCTTATTGGTGTTTATTATAATTCGTTTATCTAATGAGATCAAAAAGAAAAAGTAAAAAAAGTAGTATATTTACAAAAAAGATAGATTATAACGTTTGGCACGAGTGAAAATTTATAGCCACACTTAGAAAAGGATATATATATATATATATATATATATATATATATATATATATATATATATATAAGGTGTGTGTGTATAGCATTAAATTGTGAGTGTTAAAACCAAAAACAAAAGGATTTTTTCCGTAGTTTACTGGTAGAAAGGCATTTTAGGCGGTCTTAAAGTTCTTGATATCAAAAGGTAAGACTAGAGCGTTAATAGAATTAAGGTGAAGAAACTTGTTACTTAACTGAGTGGTGTTATTTAAGTCATGTCGACTTCGAAGTTTCGTCAGCGCATTGTTGTAATGCCTTCACTCTTCAGGGCTGTTGGCTTCTCTGCCGCTACTTCTCAACATTTTCGCATTTATGTATAGTTTGGTGTAATTTGATATCTTTGTTTGAATGTGTAATCTTTTCACTTAATCGGTGTTGTATTATCGTCAGTTCTTTTTTGCTGTTTCTTAAGTGGTGTAGGCTTTCTCGGTGATTGTTTGCTTTGCATTGTGCTGACCTTTTTTTGGCTGCTTAATTGCTTTATGTAAAATTTACCTTTTTTTTTTACCGTTCTGAGCTGGCATTTTTTTTACCAGGTCAGTGTATATGTCCGTTTGATTGTTTTTTTTTTTACTTATTTTTAGATCCTTGTTAGGTGTTTGTGCTTGTGTATGTTTTTATGCTTAGGTGTTTGTGCTTCTGTGTGTGTGTATGCTGGTTTTTGCACAATAAAAAGCAAACGATCATCAAGAAAACCTACACCACTTAAGAAACGGCAAAAAATTGAAGATAATACGACACCCATTAAGTGAAAAAATTACACACTCACACAAAGATAACAAATTACACCAAATTATACATAAATACGAAAAGTTTGAGAAGTAGCAGCAGTTAACGATTAACTCTTAGAGCTTGACCTCTCTGCCTCCGGGTAGAGTGGAACCCAGACGAGGTTATGCCTACGGGCAGTCTCGTCCGAGGCGGTAGACAGCTGCTCGACCACGTATATGTGGGGTCTATGGGGGATTTTTGCCTGAGCGTACGCGCTCGGAAAGTCCCGCCTTGTGTCACATCCAGCCTTGTAGGGAGGTTTCGGGTAAATACCGAGAAATCAATAGCCCCGAAGAGTGAAGGCATTACATCATTGTACTCACGAAACTTCGAAGTCTGATTGACTGAAATAACACTACTCAGTTTCGAGTTGAAATGATGATCCCTCATGCTGTTATGACCTCTTGATCCAGTTTTCCTTTTTAATGTTCCCTGTTTTTAAAACTTATTCAACGTTCTCTTGATGATTCTAGAAATTTGCTTAATCGACTTCACACTTCAACTACTTATTGTTCAAAGTAGAGTCCAACAGTTTTATAAAAAAAAAAACCCAAAACTCGGAGAATTCCAGTGAGATACCTTTAATTATTTCTAAGATAAAACGATTAAAAGCTTAATCTAGCAATTGAACAATTTTGCTGTTACACGATTTGAACAATTTTGTTGTTATAGCCGGTTATATATATATATATATATATATATATATATATATATATATATATATATATATATTTCTAAAGAAGTAAAGAATTTTTATTTATTAATTCGACCTATTTTTGTCACGTTAATTTTTTACACCCATATTTGAGTTGACGTTCCATTTATTTTTGAAACAGTATTTTATTTTCGTCTACCAGCCTGAATAAATTTTATTAAATAAAAATGTGCCCTTCTGCATGATTCGAAACTGCGCTCCCCTTTGTAAGAAAAACCGCCTTTAGATCCAACGTGCTTGTAACCGACTCGGTCACGAAGAGTGGCGTCGATTAAGCAAATTTCTATGCTGCCTTACTAAGCTCATCCTTCTCGTCCCAGATTCCCAAAAGTTGATAACTGCTCAGTTTCGTATTCGAAACATAAACAAAGTAACTTCTAAAGAAGTAATGGATTCTTATTTATTCATCTAACATATTTTTATCACTTTAAACGTTATTTTTAGTGGATACCCATATTTGAATAGCTTTTCGTTTATTTTTTAAACAGTATTTTATTTTCGTCTACCGGTCTGAATATTCGAGGAATCTTATTAAAGAGACATGTACCCTCTTGCAGGATTCGAACATGCGTCTCGATTTGAATGATACATTTATGTCTCCTGCAATTACCTCATATATAATGGATTATTCCGTTTTGATCGCGTGGAAAGACGGAAAAAAACACAAACAGAAACGTAACTTAGTTTTAACGAGAAAAATAAATTAAGAAAGAAAGAAAGAAGGTAAGACTAAAAAGTGTTTAACGCTTCCTGTCGATACCTCATAAATAATGGACTATTCCATATTGATCGTGTGGAAAGACTGAGAAGACATATCAGAGACACTATTTGGTTTCAGTGAGAAAATGAAAGAAGGGGAGCTAGAAGTGTTTAACACCTGTTTCAGTGAAAGGGAAAAAGTTATCAATTTCAAACCTTTTCGTTTGTACCCGCTTACTTCTAAAAGTTATTTTTAGAAGTAACCAGCATTCATATTTATGATTGTCATTTCAATATTTTGTTAATGTTGTTAAGCTCAAATATTTAACGATGCAATAGGGGAATTTCTACGGATATTTTATTATCGTAGAACTCCCCATGATTTATTCAATTAAGAATAAAATTCAAGATTCATCAGAATATCAAATAGGAAAACCATGAAATTTTCACAGGTCTTGCTAGTTTATAAAAAATACAATGCTTTGTCTAATAAATTAAGATAATTTGTTACTATTTAATTATAAGTATAACAGATCAACATATATTCTTTTGAGATGTGAGACCCGGGAAAATAGCTGCAAATCAAGATATCCTGTTGTGGGACCAATGAGTGGTGGAGGGATCAAGTTTTTGAGTTATGGAATCAATTTGAATATATATATATATGATATGCCATCAGGAGGAGGGAGAAACCACACAGGTGAATCCAACATATCAGTTTTTTGTGACTCCTGCTCAACTCTTTCAGGAGTTGGATTGGGCGAACAGCCTTCTAAATTCAGTTAATTCATAACCTATTCTGTAAGTTGGTTCCAAACAGAGAGCTTTTATTCTATTTCCAATAATCCATGCTAATATAGAATATGTGTTTGAGAAATTTCTAGCAAAAAAATTTGTTTCAAAAGAATATGAAAGAAATACCGTTGCTAAAATTATTTTAATAATTGACAATGGTTCATCTATAAAAAAATGTTTTTAGCCAACCCATTTCCTAAAATCAGACATTAGAAATTTCAATGAATACTGTTCTTGGTGAGGCCAAAGATTTTTCAATCGTTCATAATAAATTCAAATAATAACTCTCTCTTTTTATCTTCCTAATGCTGTTTAGTTGCTAAATTGTTACATGATATCTGTTCTCTTATATAACAGCGATTTGAATAATCTCCTCAAAAAATGAAGAAGAGATAAATTGAAATGATAGAAATGTGGTTCTATGAGAAGGATGCTGAGGATACCATAGAAAAACATGTGATTAATGACAAAGTTTTAGAGAAAATGGAAACTAAAAGGAATTAAGGAGTATTCTTCAACCTACAAAAAGAAAAAAAGAAAATTAATTATTTTAAAAATATCTTTTATGGGAAAGCAATATGAAATCCAGATTATTTAACCAGCATTTTATCTATCTTAACTTAATAAGAATGTTTAATTATTTTATTTAAATAATGATATTTTGTTTTAAGAGATAGAAAAATGTCCTTAAAAGCATAGAAAATAATGCTGAACAAGGAATTTCCAATGCTGAATTTCTCTTTACAGATGAAGAATAGACTTGAAGTGACAGAGATATGGTTCTATTGAGAAATGCTAAGAATATGCAATGAGAATTTTTTCACAAAAATAGGAACTACAAGGAAACTGGCAGAGACAACTGAAATTTCTAGGGACCTAATGAGGAAAGATGGTCGGTGAGAATTTTTAAGAAACAGGGCACAATTGAAGGCAAAAGAAGCAGAGAGAGAAAAGCAAATAAACTATTTAATGTAGTCCCTGTATCACTTGTGCATTGATATGATCCCTATTGTTGCTTGTATATTGATGGGATCCTTATATTGCTTGTATATGGATTCTGTATCATATGTATATTGATGTGGATGCTGTATTATTTGTATATTGATGCAGTGTCTATATTGTTTGCATAAAGATATGGTCCCTGTATTAATATTATATTGATGAGAGAAGATCTGTATTAGTCATAAACTCTGTATGGTCTCTGTATTAGTTGTACATATGGCCCCTATATTGCTTGTATAGTTGATTTCTTGTATCACTTATCCTATATAATTTGGAGAGATAAATTGAAATTGCATTGATGAATAAACAAGGAACTTCATGAGAACACTGATTTTAACAGAATTAGATTGTAATTTTTTTTTATATAATTTGTGATTTATACAGTTAAAGGATAAAATATTGGCTTTTTAACTGAAACTTTTATTTTTCAGTGTCTTTAAAAAGTATGTCCACGACAAATTTAACTTTTGATTAATGGTTGATTATTCTATTGTAGTAAAATTCCAAAGGAGAAATCAGATTATTACAGAAACCATTTTTGAATGCCAACTTTAGTTCTGACGATGCTAACAAAAAAGGCTAAATGTTAGAATGATTATTTTGATGTAAAAACACTCATCAATTGCCTAATAATAGTTTTTAACATGACATCCAAAAAAAATTAAGATTCAGCAAGTGATTTTTGAAATTAAAACAAAATAAAAACTAAATGAATTTAAAAAATCCCAAAAAAAAAGATAAAGTCGATTTGATTTTTAACATAATTATATATTATGAATTCATCCCTATTTTTTCCACTACCACTTCCCACAGACTTTTTAACAGGGTAAAAAAAAATGTTTTTAAGAGAACTCTTGACAGTGCAGATTTTTCTCCTTCAGTATTAATGAGTAATTGCAAGGAATAATTAAAACAATGAAGAGCATGGCACTTAACAATGTTCATAATGACATGAAAAAATTTTCTGTTTGTCACTGACACTAAATGCCTCATTTTCATTCCAACTAATAAGGAGGAGGCAAATTAGAATTTATTATTGAATATTATAACAAATGCCGATTTTTAATGAATGGGCTTTTTTCTTCTTTTCAAATTTAAAAAAAAGAAGTGAATTTCAATAAAAGGATATAAGTGGGCTATGAAATTAACTGAAAAGTTTTTTTCCCTTGCATAATTTTCATCTTTGCAATTATAATAATTTTTTGTTCATTAAAATATATCTTTTTTCCTTCTTTAATATAATTCAGGAGTTAATTTTGCTATCTCTAATCTCTTTCTTTTTTTTATAAATGAAAAAAAGAAATGTGATCAGAAGAATGTCAAAATTCAAGTTGTTATTTTATTTAATTATTTATATAAACAGTTGTTCATTTGATGAAGTAAGAAGTAGATGCAAAATGTTATCTGTTTAATCTATACAATTTATTGTAGATTAAAAACATCAGCATTAAAAACCAGGTAAAATAAGATGGAAGCTAGTTTCAAAAGAAACAACAGAAGATTTGAACCCAAAAAAAAATGACATGATCAATTGATAACAAATATATTGAACTTCAACTGAAAAATTCAAAAAGCAATTCAAAAGAAAAAAAGAATAGCATTAAACCAATTTTTATAAATTTTAATTAAATACCCTTTCAGTCAAAAATTTTGTAATTATTTTTTAAATAATTAGCATAAAAAATAGGTTTTCCTTCAAAAACATTTTTAATTATTGTAATTTTCTTCCTAGGTTTTAGAATATTGAATATTAATCTATTTTTGATCACATAAATTAACTCTTATGAATAAATAGTCACAATTTTGCCATCAATAAATATAAGAGAATTTTCTGACATTTTTAACTAACATTAAAATGATTAATATTAAAAAAAAATACCACTGTACCACTGACTGTTTTAATAATCAGTCAATAAACAGTGAACTTATCAGTTATTTCAATGCATAACCTAAACTTTGCAGAAATATGTTTAAGATTTTTTGTTGAAGGCTCAAAGCAAAAAACAAAAAAAATGACAATCATTGGATCTTTAATTGATACAAAAGTGTCAAAATGACATTTTTCCATTAACACTGTTATTATGATAATTTGTACATATTTTTGTTATTGAGAATTTCCTGCAAACATTGTAAAACACTATTTATTAGATTGTTTATTTACAAGAATAATTTTACATTTACAACATTCTAAATACAATTTAAAATTTTAATACAATGCAATATTTATCATTTACCAGTTTATAAAGAAATAAATATGAAAACAATTTTTATTCGTAAATTTTATAAACATTTAATAATTTATTAAAATATGCGAATACTATAACAAAATCCTTATTATTTACCATTTTATAAAGTTCTAATTGATTGGCAATTAGCCAATGTTTTCCTAACTATTCCAGTAAACAATATTATGAATATTGTAAATAAACTATCCTTAAATAGTTTTTTTTGTCAATTATCAAAAACAAAGAAAATGTATAAATTCACTTTCATATGTTTAGATTTTATTAAAATTTTAATCATTGCATTTTTAAAAGAATAAATACTTTTGAGGAGTGAAGGTAGTTAAAATAATAGTGGTGTCAAGGGAAAACTGTCCTTTCAACACTCCATGATAGCCATGCCAGGTGTAGCATTAGGTTTATTTATTATTGTTATCATTATCATGTTTTGTATTCTCATTAGAGAATTCATTTTTGGGTCATTACTGAAGACCCATAGTAAAAAAGCAAGGTACTAAATATAAGCATTCTGATGTTAATGTAATGCTTAACATACAATGAGTTTATATTTTCTTTACATTGAAAATTATCTCCTGAGTAAATGAGACATTACAAATGCTGCAATTTTTTTTTTTAATTGTTTTTAAACTGGAACCAATTAGAGATCTTGAATTTATTTTGATCATATCCAGGGTCGAAATTATGATAGCTATAACCATAGTTTTAATAACCACATTTTCAATTTCAATTTATCCATATTTGATTATTTTTCCATATTTTTTTTATCAGATGGCACTGCCAATTTATTAGAAATCAGTTTTTGTTCATAATTTTAGTCACTGTCTGATCTATTAGCTGTTATATGTCTCTCTCTCAGTTGGGCTTTAAAGTCTCAAAAATAGTGACATCATGGCATTCTATAATTGGTTCAGGATGATGTTAATAGCATTTTTTCAGTTCATACCATTATTATTAATATTTGCTGTTGTTGTTGTTGTCATTGTAACTTTTCATTTTATCATCAACATCACCACCACCACCACCACCACCACCACCACCATGATGAAGGCTACATGTTGTTTGAATTTTTTTTTTTGAGTGAGCTGATCCACGTAGTTTATATGATGATGTTCAATCCTGTGGCCAAACATCCAAAATTATGATTTTTTTTTTCTTTTTTAGGTAGGAGTTGTTTTTTTTAAATGGTCATAGGGCAGTTTTTCCCAACTTTTTTTTTTATCTGGGCTGCATTTTTGGAATGAAAATTTGCTATATAACACAACACAAAAATTTTATGTGATAAAAAGTACATTTAAAAATAAAAAAAAGTGATAGAGGTTAAAGGGAGATAACTTCGGATTCAAAGTCAGAACATTATCATTGATAACTCTCTCTTCCAATTTGCAGACCCTACTTACTATATTCTTAATACTTGATATAATGCAAAAATATCACAATGATAAAATTAGTCAATAATTATTTATAACTATTTATACTGGGACTCATGCATGCAATTACAAGTAATCCATAATAATATTTTAAATTTTGAAATCATATTTATTTTTTTGGCATATGAATTTTTTAAAACTGTTTTTAAATCTTTGATTGTCTTTCAATCATTCTGCTTCACCTGCTATCCTCTTATCCTCACCTATGGAAGTGTTCTTGCACCATTTGAAACCACTCTTAGAAAAAGATATCCAAGGGATTTTGATTTAAATTTCTTTCTCCTAACGTTCTTTTATTTTTTGATTCTAATTTAAAATTCCATTTGATTTCCTCCCTGACGTCTTCAAATTCAAAAAATGTTATTAAAAACAATATTAAATAAAAATTAATTTTTTGAGTCTAAATGAACAATGAGATGAACATTTTCAATGGATTCGCAACACTTTATGGTGAAAATTGCAAAAAATAGTTTTTAATCTGACCTTCTTCAGAACACCTTAAAAAATAGCAGCGCCTCAATAGCAAATTATTTTATTTTTTTCAAATCTAAAATAGATTTCCTGCTTTACTTTTATAAAATGTGTTTATTTAAAACATTTGAAATTTTGTAAATTTAGGAATCAAGATTGAACAGTGCCATTTAAATTTCTGTTGTTTTTGGCTAATTAATTTTTGAATTCCTGTTTTTCCATCAAGGAAAAATTCATATTTTGTAATTTGAAAAAATAATTAAAAAAGCAAATAAACAGAAACCTGAAAGAATATTCAATTCATAATTTTGGCAAATTAAATATTTAATTATTTTTTTATTTTTTTGATTTTTCTTTGGATTAATTTGAGGAACATTCAAATTTTTTTTCATTTACTTATCATTAGAATAATTTATTTAAAAAAAATCAGTTCATTTTTTAGAAATTAAAACACTAATTGAACTGCTAATTTGAATTTAAATTATTTTAAAACAAATAAAAAGGAAATTATCCAACCAACAAAATTTTTTGAAATAAAAAACTGGATTAACCATAAAATGAATCAAATCCTAAAGGCATCAAAAATAAAACTTTTTTTATATTGCAAACAAAATTTTCTGAATCAATGTAATGTTCCAAAATATCAGTTAGAAATTTTTCAATAATGACATTTTCAACGAAAGGCAAATATTGAGAATTTTTTTTTAAAAAAAATAAAAATATTTTATAAATATGAAAATCACAAAGAAATATTTTTTAAAAATAAAAATTCTAAATTTTCTTTTATAAAAAATCCAATATTAAAATTTTTAATGTTTAAATCTTGATCAAATTTTTTTTTTTATTCCAGATTTTTATAGCAAAAAAATTAGCATTTTTTTTGATATTATGAAAATAAAGAATTGAATTTATGAAATCAAGAAAATTTTTTTTCCAAATGAAAATTGAAACAAATACCAGTTTGAAAAACAAATAGAAATATATTCAAATAATAGGAAACCAAAAATTTTTTCAAAATTAGTGCATTTAAATTTAAGAAAAATTCAAATAATTTTTGTTCTTATAAAAAATCCAAAATAAAAAAAAAAATGAATTCAAAAAAGAAACCTTTGCCTCATTTTAATGAAAATTTCAACGTTTAACAAAAGAAAAAAATTTGTGTCTTTTTTATAAATTTTTTCAGAAATGGTAATTGTTTGATGAACTCTTTTTAAACTTTTGAGATTAAGCGCAGATAAAAAACAACTTGGTGGATGAAAATTTTCATCAAAAACAGAATAATTTTTTTTTTGATGCAAAAGAAAGAATATGCTAACAGTCAACTTTTTACCTATTTGAAAGGATCTGAAATCTTATTGAAATAAAAATAAAATGAATTTTTCAATTAATTTTGAAATTACTGAAGGGAAAGTTTGATTTAATTTAATTATATAATAATTTTTCTTATGAATGTAAACAAATGATTCAGACGTAAAAAAATTTTTAAAGACTAATTTGGTAGCATTGATTAAAAATTATTTAAAAAATCATGAATAAATTGGAAAAATAAAATTTCATGAAATTTTTTAGTTTGTTTTAAAACAATTCTTCTTAAAAAACAGAAAAAAATCAATAAAATTATGGATGTTGTTATTTTAAAAAAATTTGATTCACTTTTTTCATTTTCTTGGATAGTTTTTATTGAAAATTTGTTAAAATTTAAAAAACTTTTTTAGAAATTGACTTTATAATGGAAATAAATTCCAAACTGTTACATGAAATTTCCTGCCAAAGAAAAGTCAAATGTCATTTAAAAATACGTTTATTTTTATTTTAATACAAAATCGTAAACCAATTAACAGCAAAATATTAATTAAAAAGTTTTTTTCAATGAAGATAAAGAAAACATTTTTTTGTTTTATCAGAAATTTTTTTTTTAACGAATACAATTAAATATCTTTTAATGTTGATAAGAACATAAAATTGAAAATTTCAAGGAATACATATTGATAAGAACCATTTATTTTTTTTCAGTTTTTTTAGAATGGTACAAATCCATATATATATATGAACAACAAAATACATGAATAAACATCAATAAGTTTTCACAATTTTTTTACAAAATTAATTTTATTTGTCTGAAGATTTAAATTTCTGAAAAAATTTATTATATTGTAAACTTCAACATGTTTTAAAATTTTTGACAAAATGCCATATATATTCATTTCTTAAAATTATAAAATTATTAAAATTCAAAAAAAACATTTTTAATGCATAAATAATTTTATTGTATAAATAACCTATTTTCTTTTCAAATTTTGTTTACAAAATCATATTCAAAATTTCCCATTTATTTTTTCCAGAATTTTTTTTCCTGAATACCTTGAAATAATTAATTTCAGTTGTTTAATTTTTTATAAAAATATTTCAAGAATAAATTTCTTCTAAAATGCTTATAAAAAAAACGAATGAAAACCAGAAAAAAAAATTTCGTTTTTTTATTACAATTAAATTTGGATGTATTGGAAAAAAAAATATAAAAAGATTTAAATGAAAGAATAAAAAATTAGAAAAAAATGTTTTTTGTAACAAATTTAATTTATATAAATAAAATTTAAATAAAAAAGAAATTTTTTTTAAGAAAAAAAAAAAAAAGTATCTATATTTATATTTACAATATTTATACTTTTCCAGTATATATAATATTGAAAATATAAAACTTTAAAATTTTTTTTTTCAATTTAAACCAAAAAAAAAAAAAAAAGTGAAAAAAAAATATTAGAAATATCTAAAAATACATTTTGTAAGGGAAATAATTTAAGTATGTTTGTTAAACTGACTTAACTTCATTAAATTTATAAGAAAAAAAATAAAATTTATTATTTAGAAAAAAAAATTGATCAATATAGGTATAGGTTTTTAACATTTGTCTGTAATTCATTGATATCCAAAAAAAAAAAAAAACAATTTTAGGAAATGTTTCCTTTTACTTGATTTTTTGGTTCCAAATTTTAAAATGTTTGCAATCAAAGATTTCCAAAAGTAAAATTTTCGAATGTCTATATTTTTTGCATTTTTTTATAACGGTTCTGAATTCAGAATTTCAATTTCCTCGCCTGTCCAAATATCAATCAAAACTAGAGCATAATCTACTCTGCTATTTAACACATAGCTGGGGAGTTACAGTTATATTTATATATATTTAGTATTGCCAATGATAACCTGTTTAACTTCAGTAATTTGCATTTTTCAATGACGTTCGTGATAATGACTTCTTAAAATCTTTATAATAATATTTATAATTAAAAAAAGAAAAAGATAATTAAATAATTGAAATCTCATACTACTTACTTGAGCCCCGCGATACTGCATCTTTGTGATTGATCGAAATCTTTCTTGTCCAGCAGTATCCCTGAAAGTAAACAAAAAAAGAAAAGAAAGTCAAATTTGAAAAAGTTCAGCTTCGTTGAGAGTCGACATTCACAAACATCAAATCAAAACGCTGTGGTTCAGCAGAATAATAAGAGAGTGACTGAAGCTGAGATGCCAGGTCAGGACCAATAATATTGCTGATTCTTTTTTTTTGATTTTATCAAGAATCTTTAAGTATATAGCAGGAGTACCGCAACTTATGTGACAGCATTATTCTAATCATGAATGGTAGACTTATAGATATGTAAGATAGAATAAGAACAAAATATTCAAAACATGACACAGTGAAATCTTTTTAGCATATGAAAATAAAGTAGATTCAATATAGTCATTTCCACTTCATGTCAATCAGAATGTTATAAAAGAACGATAATTTCCAATTTCTACTTCTCCCAAAGCTGATCTGGAGTATCTTTGGCTAACTTCCAACTTAGAACTTAATCTCTTTTGAGTGATATGCATATAACCCCGTTCATCTTTAAACTGTATCCTCACAAAAACATGTGAACTTGATGGTATCCCTGAAATAGTTCTTAAAATGTGCCCCTGAAGTTGCTCATATTCTCTCGAAACTCTACGATAAATGTATTGCTGTTTCTTGTTTTCATGCTTGTTGAAAATCGTCTTCTGTAGTTCGTCTTTAAGAACTCAGACGAACCGTTTTATCTTTCTAACTATTGGTCTATTAGCCTTCTACCTAATCTCTGATTAACTCTTGATTGGTTAAGCATCTCAGATTGCAGGGGCTTCTTTCAGATAAGCAATATGGCTTTCCCATTTTTTTAGATGAACTGCTAATGTGTTAATGATTATTGCTGAAAAATAGTCTGTCAATGTCATTTCGACAAGAATATATTGAAACTAAGTTTTGCTTTGAATATCTCAAAGGCATTTGACATGGTTTGGCATACTGGTCTTCTACACAAGTTGAAAGGTTATGGTATTTTTGGGCAAATTTTTAAACTCATTCAATTTTTATTATGAAATTGTGAAATGAATGTTATCTTCTAGATCTTTTTTTCATTAATCTAGGTGTTCTCCAGGATTCTATCATTGAACATACATATAGGCGTGTACACACATACCCATCTAATACATTGTTTATTTGTTTAGATGGGTGTGGGTATGTAATTGTTTGGAGATGTGTAATGTTTTATGTATATATGTTTATATATATGTATGTGTATGTATATGTATATATGTGTGTAAATGTATATATATGTATATATATGTGTATGGATGTGTGTATATATATATATATATATGTATATATATATATATATATGTGTGTGTGTGTGTATGGGTATGTGTGTACACGCCTATATGTATGTATGCACGTGTAAATATAAATATGTTGTTGTGTATGCGTGTATACGTATGTGTTTTTGAACATAGAAATATAGGTCCTTGCTAGATTAGATAATCATTATATTTTTATATGTTTATATTAGATTTGTAACCTGTAGTCGATATTACTTTTATCAAATTTTCTTGATTAGACAGCGGCCCCTTTTATAAATGCCCTTCGGTTTTAGTCCCCCCCCCCATCTCTCTCCCCCCACTCCTTTTTCTTTTCCTCTCCATCTCTCATCTTCTGATCTTTAAGATTATATCGTCTATTGTGTGCGTATGTCATCACAAAATGTATATTCTTTTCCGGTGTATCTTTAATGTATTAGACATCCGAGAATATTCATATTTCTCTCACTTAAACCGTCTTTGACTCCCCTATTTAAAACTTCTCTCTGTTAAATTTTAATCCACCCTTCATCTTTAGAACTTCCTGTTCTTCTCTCGTCTGTTACCCCTCCCTATAGCTTTCATTTACTCTAACATTCGTCCCACACTCTCATATATACATTCTCACTAAATTTTATTTTGTATTCCCGGAGTTGTTTTTTCTGTTTTCTTTTTGAACTTGTAGGTCTGATGAATTGGATCGTATTTACGATTCCAATGGAATAAATTATGACCATGGAATATTAGTGTTTAGGCCTTTTTATTATATCCTTAGTCTGTCCTGGACATTGAATTCTACCTGGATTCTATCCTCTTGGAATTATTTTTTCTACATATATATATGTATGTGTATTTATGTATGTATATATATTTATATAGTTTAGATATATGATTGCATATGTATGTGTATATTAACCACTAATATTATCTCTCTCTCTCTCTCTCTCTATATATATATATATATATATATATATATATATATATATACATTTATAAACACTATTGAGTTAAAAAAAAATATAAAATTATATATTTGTTTGTTCATTAATACTTTTGGAAGAGTATAATAATTTCCTAAATCTAAATCGACTTAGCAAAGCCTATTTCTTCCCAGAAGTGCTTATTTGTCGTATAGAAGTGATAACAAATGTTGAGGTAGATACTACAGTCTTTCTGGATAGATTTGTATCTGTAAAATGGTAGACTTGTAAATCATCTTGTCTACAGTACGCCCCAAATACTTAGCTGTTCACAAAAAAAAAAAAAAAAAAAAAAATTAAAAAAAAAACGAGAAAGACATACAAAAATAAGAAGGTGATAAACGGAAAAACCACTAATGCAACGCTAAACAATATTTTCGTTTTTTATTTTTAATGATGTCCGCGTAAAATAAAAATCTGTGGGGTTCTTTATATGTTTGTAGGTTTATATGTTTGTACGTATGTAGCACTGGAAGGATTGTGTTAGGTACCTCCTCCCACAAAAAATTCAGTTTATTAAGTAAATTTTTTATTATTATTTAAGACATTAACTACATTGAACAATATATTGTTTTATATCTCGTGACGTTTTAAAACAATTTTAAAATTCTGTCCGACACAAAACCTTCTCAACAAAAGATTAGGTGAGGTGCTTTCTTGCAATTTGCCGGGTAATTAATTTTTTTTTTCATTAACAAACCAGAATAAATGGTAATCTGAAGGTACAAAGAAAGGTTAAAGATTAAAAACTTCCCAGACAAATTGTAACAATTTTCGGTTGGTCATGAGACGTACAGTTTAGGCTTATCTCGATGAAATATTATAGCCTCTTTCTGATATTTGATTCTGGACACCTTTCGTAGATTGCTACTTGTAATTGGCCTATTTGTGAGTGTAAGTAACCGTGGGTTTGCGTGTTGTTAAATTAGAAACACGTGCTGTTTATTTCCTGCTAGAAGAAGGTCCAACTACAAGAACATGGCGGATTCAAGTTGAGTCCAACCGAAGAGATAAAGAAAACAAACAAGACCGATATATATTTCAACCAATACATGTATTAAACGACAGAATTTACAACGGACATAGACATTAACATTTGTGTCTGTGTGTGAACGTAAAGAGTTTGTATTTTGGTGAATGTTCGTACGTACGTGTATGTGTGTTTCATGGAATTTTCCCACAAATGTGTCCGCTGAAATGCAAAGTAAAAAGAGAACGAAGCAAGAACTTGCCCAGTATTTATAGTGTAGGGAAAGTGACCCCTAGTGAACAATTAGGGAATTAAGGAGGATCTAACTCCGACAGGAGTAGTACTTGTCCAAATCAATCATTTGATTATCTTTTAACCCTAACCCATATATATGTTTGTTTTGGTTAAAAGTGGTCCGTTTTAATGAACCCAGGATCTAAAACATCCATTATGTAATGTAAGCGGTACACAGAAATACGGTTCAGTCGGTTTTGTTTGTTCAGCTTATGTGAAAATCACCGATCAAGGCAACTAACATAGAATGATTCAAATGATTTTCAACACTTGACAGGAATGTTTCGGACAAAATATCTTAATTTTAATTTAATTGATATCAATTTCTACTTGTCTACGCGATTTTTCAGTAAAATTCTTTAAAATATTGAACTACTTCATAGAAAAACGAGAAGCATACGTTTCTATTGCCTGAAAAGCAAATTCAATGAAACATCTTCCGATAAGTTTTGGATTTATATCATTTTGTACGTGGACACAAAAATAAACAGTGAATGTCACATTAGATCGGACACTGAACGAAAGGAAAAACCACCAAATTAAACTAATTCCTTACCAAACGCTAAGCTGAATCTTTGCTCCGTCAACATTGAACGTTTTCTTCACAAAATCCACACCTGCACAAAACAGAAGAACTGAATTTATCACTTTTGAATTATGTAATAAATGCATTTGATATCTCAATGGAAAAGAAAAGAGAGTGATTCATAATTAAGAATGAATAAACAAACTGTTTTTTTCTTTCACTCAGCAACAACGACGTATGCAACGAAAGAGGCCTACAGATTTCTATGTCTGTTTTTTTTACAAGGACAATTTTCCTTCAGGCTGACATCAGCCCATAAGACACACAAAGAAATATATAGAACTAATTCGGACTATTGTCCCCATCTTTGACGCCATATTTATTACAACGTTTCGGCCGTTGTACGCTACGGCCTTCTTCAGGTGGTTGGAATGTCGAACTGAACCCTTTATTTCGCTCACTGGGGTAGACGGTTCTAGTTCCACGTGCCATGTCTAATGGATGTCAGTTATCAGCTATCACCTGCTTAATTTCCTCTCCAAGTTCTCCACCGCCTTAAGGACACATGGCACAGTGGATAAAGGCATACAACGACTGAAACGTTGTAATAAATATGGCGACAAAGATGAGGACTATAGTTCGACTAATGTAAATAGTGTACATAATACCTCATCTCAGAAATATAGACAGATACTGAATTAATTCCTATTATATATGTGTGTTTGTGCTTGTGTGTGTGTGTGTGTGTGTTAGTATGTGTGTGCGGGTACGCGCATACACACACGCACAAGAATGTTCATCTATATTTTTATTGTTCCTGTAATGCTAATCTAAAACACTATTGCCTTGCAAAACTTACAAGTTGTCCAACGTCCTTGATACACGTGAACATCACGATGAATAGAAGAATTATACTTAAACATATTCCGCTTCCTGTCTTTCTAGATTGTCTTTTTCTGTTTGTGGTCGTTGGACGATCGATTATAATTTTCCTTCTTCTATTTTGATTGACTTGCGTCAGAAATACACGAAGAAAAACACACATCGATTTAATAAATATATTCAGAGAGATTTTTATAGTTGTTACTACTCTTGCTAGATTTGGTGTTAAAAGTAACACCACTATTAGGGCTGTACATGAATGGAAAGAAATGATGAAGAAATGAAGTCACTTACCAACTGTAGGCAGCATACTCGTATGAAATTCACGCCCAACCAGACAATTGATGAGAGCCGTCTTTCCCACAGATGTCTCTCCCAGCACCAATACTTTGTAAGTAGCATCAATACTGTTTGCCCGCAGTTCAGAAGAATGCATTGTCTTTTCTATGGGACTCATTACTGGTTGACAATTTCTTTTATATTAATTGCAATATCTGTGACCAATTACCAACTGCAATTGGAAAACAATAGGTTATTTTTTTTCATCTCCAACAGTATCTAACAACGACAATTTCTAATAAGGTGTTCACATAAGATAAATTTGTTTAATAGCCTTATAGATTCTTAAACAAGTTTAAGATATTCTAAAAGACTTCTAGTTTAGTTCAAAATCAATTAATATTCCTATTATTACTTCCCACTATTTTTTTGTATAGAGTTTAACATCTTTACACTTAGTGTCAAAGTCGGCTGCCAATGTATATCGCTTAGCCGAATATATTTTCAAATGCAATATTCAGATTTTATCTTTATATTATTTCGCTGTTCTTGTTTGTTGTTGAATTCTTTTTCCTGATTCTGTGAATCTCATCTAACGTTAAGATATTAATAAAATTAATTCAAATTAGAAGCAGGATTGAATTTAGTCTCTACTGGACTACATAAAATGACAATAATAATTCGTTTTAATATAATTACTTTGTCAAAATGATATCTGTCGATAAATTGAATATTTGTATTGCATTCAACAAAATTTAATTTTCACAGTCATGTGACACAATGCTACTCGGCCATGATTAGAGCAAATACGAAATCAAGTAGGCTTTAAATGATTTTATCTGAGCCGAGTTTTATGACTGCGTAAACAGTAACTTTAGAAATAAGATCTTCAAAGCGAACACCTATACACAAGTAAGCCGAAGGGAAATAAAATAAATAGATAAATAAATAAATTAAAAAAAAACTTTTGGGATCAAGTGCCACTTAGCCGGAAGTTACAAAGTTCCGGTCGCAGGTTTATATAATCGGTAATAATTAGAATTAGTAATTACGAACCATTCTTTTGCAAGTTGCGAGTTGCACGTCGTGATGTAGAGATGGTCAGAGAGGTGGTATGAGGGTTGAATTTCTCACTTGTCGTTATGAGAAAGGGTAGAATTAGCAGTTCTTCCAAGTGTCACTTACCTACCATTCAGACTATGCCAAGGGAATACCAGAATAAATAAGCGAATATGCTGATTGCAGAATTTGCGTGTTCATTTCTCGCTATGACGATATTGTCACTTTTCATTTCCTTGTGAACGTACATTGGGTCTTTTCCAGTTTTTGTGCACACCGATGTGAACGAGAACTAAAACAGAACGTGGGGCGATTTGTCCAATTTGTGAAAGAGAGAAACTTGGTGTATGTTTATAGTTCGGTTCTAATTAATTTTAATTTTACCTTCAAAATCTTTAGTACCTGCAATAACCATCTGATATAAAGATCTATTTAGAAGCGTATTAGTGTGACTGAATGCAATATTATCGAATTAAAATACGTATAAAGAATAAAAATTAATGTGAAAACACGTAGATAACCAATACTTGATTAAAAAACAAACAATGGTACCTTCAGTATCAGTATTTTAATAATCTAGAACTTTCATTTTTTTAAAAAAAATCATATACTTATTACTCATAAAAATATTTCCCGTTTTGGTTTGAAAATTTCCAAACAGACAATTTTATGTTACTTGCATTATCGGCGTTTTGATATGTGAGTCAGTCAACTAAAGAAGTAACGCATTTATTGAATATGATACAATATATAGTTCAGTCTGTTAACTGCGTGACATGAAAATGATTCTACTTATTAAAATTCAAATAATTCAATTATTTGAATTAGCGTTGGGCGGGGGCGGACCAAGTCCATTTAACATTGTTACACTGCGCCGTGCATTCGTTTTCTTTTTTAGCGATTTTCATATACCATAAAATATTAGTCGAATTGTTGTAATTAAAGCAGTTTGATAGGTTTAGACATTTTGCCCGTCCTTTATTTCATACACAGTAAGATATTGTAATTTAATATATTAATTAGATTTTCAAACCATTAAAAAACGTCATCGTCACTTACTTCCCCTTTATCCATTGCTTACTTCCCCTTTATCTTATGCTTACTTCTTTTTATTCCCAAGCTGTGAACTAAATGCTAAGTTCGTTACTATTTTGAGAGCAAAAATGGTTTTATTTAAAAATTTAAACAATTTGTTAATAAAAAATTATAAAAGCCATAAACAAAAACAATAGCTTATTGGAAATGACTAGATAAAAACGGATGACAAAACAAAGTTATATTTTAAATTTTAATTTTAAAGCTTATTTTCAGTAAAAAGGAAAGATACAAGACACATACTGGTCGATGTAAATGATAAAACCGCAATTATTTGATATAGGTTTTTGTAATTTTTGTACACGCACACACATGCGCAGACAACCAATTTTATATATTTAATTTATTTTCAGGTGTTTGAACGGAAACAAATTGGCGTGTTATATATTAGAAGAATAAGTCAGGTTAGGATAGATGTCAGTATCACGTGATTTTCTTTCCTTAGCAAAGAAATCGTCGGCACCATTTTCCCTTGTCTCAGTTGGAATCGTTTGGATATTCATTTGATTATTACTTCACTGTTTCCGGTTTGACTGCAGCCATTCTTTAGTGCTAGTAATTTAATCTGTTGGTTGAGCAATGAAAAATCAGGAAAAGAGTTTGTCACTGACCAGAGATTAATGCAAGAAAGTTAAAGACAGAATAGATCTAGTATAAATGGTGCTGAAGTGATAGTTTTCAAACAAGTAACTGCAAAATCATTTCTTATTGCAACATTTTATAATTTTGTAAAAAGTACGGAACTGTTAAGCAGTATCAGCCTTCCTATATGGCAATTAATGCTGGACAATCTCCGCTGAGACGAAAAAGAGATTTGAATCAACAGAAATGTGGTTCTACAGGAGGATGCTGAGAATATGGAACGAAGCTTTACGAAAAACGCAAACAAAAGATGGACACTTATAAGTAACATCAAGAAGAGACAGTTTAAATTTCTAGGGCCCATAATGAGGAAAGACGGCTTGGAAAATTTGATACTCGCAGGACAGAAGGCAATAGGGACATAGAAAAACAACGCATAACCTCATCAGCTTCAATAAATGAATGGCGGAACAAGGTTTAGGAGAGATAACCAAAAGACAATTTTTTAAGATCTACAAATGACAGGAAATTGTGGAGAGTTATGATCGCCAACGTCCTAAAGAGATATGGCACATAAAAAACAGATTTGTAGAGAATTCAAAATGAAATTAAATAGAATTCAAGACATTTTTCAAACTTTTAAATGTGACTGAATTGTTAACTGTTTTTTGCAAAGTATTTTTCTTAATCAAGTTGAAACATAGCTGAGGTTTCACCCGCTGAAGAAAAAATCTTGGATACATTTTTCACGTTTTGTGCCTTAAATAGATTTCTATACTAGTAAAATCTGTGATGTCTAATATTTTACTATATTCTTAGCCTCATTCGGCGCATGGTTCATTTTCTTTGTAGGTTTATGAAATAGAAATAATTCACCTTGACATAAAAAACTAGTTACTTGATATTGAAAATTGCAAAAATCAATCATTTCCTATGACTCAAATCTTCAGAATCTGATTGAATGTAAAGCAAATCGTGTACAAATGGTTATAATGATGATCATCAGCTGGTGTACAGCTTGACTCTGATTGGTCAGTTTATTATAGAGACGAGAGTAATCAATCTGATGTCTGTGCGTCAGACTACGCAAAACCGACCAAATTATTACAAAATAATCATAAGAAACTTTTGGAAATTGAAAAGAGGATATCGGCCACCGACAGAATAAGAAGTTCCAAAAAGGCATCATTGAAATGAACCGACTATCATACCAGAATCTAGTAAAGCGACTAAATCAAATAAACCAAATATCATAGAAAAATCAAATGATTGGATATCTTGAATGCACAATGGAAAAATCCCTTAAAACAGAAATTGTTGCTGTTGTGCCAAGCCCAAGAATAATGATGTTTCATGTTTGTCGTTTAAGCAACATTCTAATTGGCCAGTAACAAACGAATAAAAGTCTTTTTCAAACCTTGAGCTTCTAATGCTACAGCGATGCGAAGATCAGAAAGCTCATCTTGTATAATGTTTGATTCTTACTGATTGTCTTACTATTGGGACTTTATACCAAACTAACTGAAATTTAGGAGTTAATATCTAGGAGCCGTCTTTAAATGTAGCAGATCGACGAGCCTCAGTTTGGAGTAGAGATTAACAAGCAATTCTGACGGATTATTACAGCTGTAGTCAACTAGATTCTTACTAGGTGCTTCGCATTATTGTCCTTGCGCCAAATAGCTATTTTGGTTGCGTGCCGTGGCGTATTGTTCTGTATGCTTGTCCTGAGTTTGGTCTTCGGTTGCACCTTACTAAGTTTACTAAATAACTATACAGTCATTGTTGCTATTACGCGGATAAAATCTCTGAAATAGTTCTCGCTCAATGCCGATTAGAAACGACTTTGTTCCAACTTTATATTGACTTTAATTCAGATAAAAATAATATTATTGCGTAATGGCGTAATGGCCACATACAGATATTTTGCGCATTCAATACAAAAGGTTGCGATAATGAGCCTTAAATAAATATAAACCATCAGTCGTCATTTAATATTTATTTATCTTACATTATTTAAATTATCTTACATTACTGCAGTTCATATATCTTTGCAAAGAGAAAAGTATAAATTACATTTAAATTAAATAACAAAGATTATATGAAAAGTTCTCGACCCGACACCCCCCACACTATATAAATGACTAAATAACCAAAGATTTTTATTTTGACATTCCCTCTTGGTTGAACCGAATACTTTTCAGCCCCCCTCCTCCTATCGTAATCGTCTCAAATATATTTAGTGGGAGAATCAGTTGACCAAATATGTCGTTTAAATAAAAGACTGGTATTTCAGATTTCGGATATATATATATATATATATATATATATATATATATATATATATATATATATATATATATATATATATATATATATATATATATATATATATATATATATATATTTTTATTTCGATATATATATATATATCAAAATATATATATATATATATATATTATGATTTTTTGCTTGCCTTAAAACCCAGTAATAAATAAATTAATCCAAAATTCGCTTGAGGTTGAAATGGAACTAATGTCTTTAATTTAATTACAAAATTAAATTCGAAGCGTTTTTAGCTTTATTTCAAAAAAACATGATTATAACTGTGTAGCGAAAAAAAAAACCATATTTTAAATCAATTAATTATAATATTAATGTTCTGTAAATTTACATTGAGTACTATTTTGTAAAAATAAAAATATCTATAAGAACACTGGATTATAGATCTTACTGTTCTTTCTTTATATATATATATATATATATATATATATATTACAGGTAATAAATCTGTTGGTCTATAATCCAGGTAGATCCTAGTAATATCAAATATTAAAACTGATCTGCAGAGAACTCAATGTATTTATTATAACAGAGGATATATATTTTTATAGAAAAAATGCAAAATTCCCTCATGTAGGTATAGTCTATTTCAGGACGGCACAATATATTAATGCTAATAATGCTGAACAGAACTCTTTAAAACTCCCTAAAATTGTTGGTGATTATAGACCTGGCTACATATACGGCACTATAAAAACACATAAACCTAACTATCCTCTCCGTCCTATCATATCGCAAATTCCAACTCCTGTATATCATCTAACAAAATACATTAACCAACTTATTACTCCCTACCTTCCTAGTAAATATAGTGTTAAGTCAACATTAGAAGTAATCAAATATTTAAAAAGTGAAAAACCCGACAATGAAATCATGGCTTCACTTGATGTTGAAAACTTATTTACCAATGTCCCTGTTAGTGAAACTATTGACATAGTTATAAGAAATATATACAGTAATTCATCTTTACTCAATACTAATAATAAAATCCCCTTTCTTTGACATATTGATAAACACAAATAATAACAAATTTACTATTTCGCCATACAAAAAACCTACAAGCATAAATTCATGTACACTTAACTACAAGGGCGAATGCCCATATTACTACAAAAATAACAATTATAAAGAATCTAATACATCGTGCAGAAACTAATTCATCCACAAAACAGATTTTTTACAGTGAACGAAAGAATATAAAACAGACACTTATTAATAATAGCTTTCCAAACTATATAGTTGATGAACAAATAAGATTCTTTCTTAGAAATCTCAATACTAAGCAAATAATACATAATACTGCTTCTACTGATCTCAAACATATTAATCTCCTATATCGTAATCAAATGCATACTAATTATAAACAAGATGAAAATATACTAAAACATTTAGTAAATACTAATATATCAACAACTGATCCTAGCAAAAAAAATTAAATTAATCATATACTACACTAAATCTAGTATATCCAACTTAATTCTTCGCAATGATTCTTCTCCCCCGGTTAGCGATTTGCAAAAAACCAACATAGTTTATAAATTCAAGTGCCCTTTGTATCTCCAACGAATTAAATAATATTTATGTTGGTCACACCACAAACTCGCTTTCACGACGCTTGACACTACATTTGAATGAAAACTCTAACATTTTTAGTCATTTAAAACAACATGCCTGCCCGCACACACAATTCCGTAAAATACTTGTCAAAAACGCAATTATACTTCGACATGAAAACAATAGACAAAAACTAAAAATCCTTGAAGCATTATACATCAAACAGTTGAAACCCAACCTAAACAAAATCAACTATGGAATCTCTACAAATATCCTTAAATGTCTATAATTGGTAACAAAAGCCATTGGTTTATACCAACGGCTTCCCATACTTCATAATTCTCCAATTCACTCTCGCTTGGTCATGTGTGACGTCATGAGATGCGGTGCGATTTTCGCTTCTAGTGTCTTATATGCACGTGTTTATCGTTGCTTAGAAATCATCTATGTAAACAATCACAGACTATCATCCCTGTTTTGTCTGTATATTGCTTAATATGTTGTAATTGACATCTTTGATAATGGCTTATGTAAGCCGAAAGCTTAGATTGTATTAAAAAATATGGATCAATATTGTGAATCTCTCTCTTCGTTCAATGATAATGTTATTAAACTTATCAGACGTTATGAAAAGAATTTACATAAAATAAATAGACAACACTTGTCTATATTATTTAATGAAAAAAATGAATATATATTGTCATATAGCCATGATTTATATTAACCATATATATATATATAGGGGTTAGGCTAAAGTAAAATCTTAAATAAAGAGAAAATTAGTTATATATAAAAAGAAAAATAAATAAATAAATAAAACCAGAAATTTAATCCAATGCTTCCGACTCGCGAGCGAATATATTCAATGATCAGCCATATCCTTCTTTTCTTTTTCCAAATTCTTTCTTTCTCTACTCTCCCACCCACGAGCCAAGGGCCCGTGAACTTTGAAGTGACCCGACGCGAGAGTAACCTGGTTCCAAGATTTCGCGTTTGACCATAAGTGAATTCCAGGCACCATCAGGGTCTCGTGCTGCGATTCACGTGATCGGAACGTACTGAGCATGTGTTGAACTTTTGGCCATCACACAGGCACTGCGTGATTTGCGCCCTATCCTCCTGGGTACCCGGTCAAGGACGAAGGGAACCCACGTGACTGTCGTTGGGGACAGCGAAAACCAAAAAAGTATTCTTCAGTTTCCCTCTGACCAGCGGCAGTTGAACGTCGCTGGGCAAAAATCGTCAGACCGCCCACTGAGATGAGGAAGACAGCAAAGTCTGTCGACTAGTGTTGGAAGGACTGCTAGGGAACTGGTCGACCCAACCAAATGCCTATGAGATGCTGGGGACCCTCGAACACTCGTGAAAAGAAGAAGAATCCAGGAACATTGTCGGCCGGCCAAGATATTGTTTTATCATCAGAACTCTCGCTTCGGCGAATCAAAACTTTATGTGAAGATACCAACCCGACTGCAAGATAAGTTGGTTCTTTTGGCTTAATCTGTTTTCATATATATATGTATTCGCTCGCGCCTTCTATTCTTTAATGATGTCCTCCCCTTTGTTAAAATGAATTTCCTTTTTTTTTTCTTTAATCCGTTATATATATTTATAAATAAATGTTTTATTTTGAAATCCATCGTCTTGTGTCTGTTCTAATTTGATTAATTTTGTGTCGCTTCCATCGAGAAAGTGAAGATATGAGAAAAGAAACCACGTTTTTTTTTAGAACCCGTGGTTCATCTATATGCTACAAGTTCGTAACAATATATATATATATATATATATATATATATATATATATATATATATATATATATATATATATATATATATATATATATATATATCATGCTTTTGAACACAGTCTTCAGGCCAAATGGGTTGGTTAGTAGCTGGACTATTTATATATGTTAGTCATTATTGCCAATTATTTCTGGAAATAAATGATCTTGTCAGCCTGTCAATGACGAGGATAAAGTAATTGTTTGTTTTCAAATTATATTTTCATTATTACTCAGAAATATTTTTTCTTTTCCTACTTGGTCAGTCAGATCAGTGATTCTCAAATGGGAGCCAAGTAGCTCCCAGGGGAAGAATTATAGCCATATTTATAAGACATAATTCATGTCACAGTTTTCTTTCTTATAGATTGGTTGCCACTTCAAGACAAGAGAGCTCTAGTCAGCTCTGCTTAAACAGTAGATGTGGAGGCAGAAAAGATGGATTCGTACCTTTCCCAAGGAAATTTGTGTGAGATTGAACGTAACGAACTCGACCGGGATTCGAACCCGGATCTATGATTTTTCTTTCCGAGTCGCTAACCGTTACATTACTGGCACATCCAAGATATAAGTATCATAGTGAATAAAAATGCTAAATGACATTTCAAAATGGAGGATGAATTTAGTAAACCCAGAATTCTACGGGGTGAAGGGAATGTGACTTGGGACTGAGAATGACAATTAGAAAATTGTGAATCTATGTGCATGCGTGAATATATCTCATGATTTCGTCGGACGAAATTTTAAAAGATTTTATGAGGGAATTGTGAGGCACACTATTAGGAACTACAAACGCAGATTCTAATTTGTGAAAGGAATTTACTGAAACGATACATTGGAAGAATTCATTTCTTCTTAGAAGGATCAAGCAAACGGACAGACAGCTAACATATGAGATTTAGCTATTAATAAGAATCTGTATAAAATCATTTATATAATGATTCATGTTGAAGTAAATCTAAATCAACAAAAATTAATCCTAAATCCGACAGGATTTAATTTTAGAATCTCCCGAATTAGCTGCTCTAATTGTTCATTGGCGATAATGAATATCTTAATGCTTCTATATGTTGTTCAGTAAAGTTTTATTGATTGCCTCTACATTTTTTTCGCCCTGGGTACGACGATAAACTACACCCGGCAGCAAGCCGTCTGATCGGGAAGGTTTGAGGAGTGTGGAACCATCTAAATTAATTGCTGTGTTCAGTTCCACCCCTGACCCTGTAATAATGACCCAATTAGGGTTCCAGTTATGGGCAAATAATACAAGATTCACACAAGATGTCAAAACACTATGAAAATATAAACATGTTCATAGTAAACCAGCAATACATTTTCATAGTTAAAAAATGACCGACATTTTTGTAAAAGAAATATTTTAGTAGCAACAAGGCAAGCAATAAGTGAGCAGTACTAAAAAGGGAAAGACGAGACACATCCCTTCACATGTAAAATTGAAATGAGAACAATCTACTTAAGTAGATTAAATTTCAGTTTGAGATTCTCTGGAGAAACAGAATGTGCTTTCTTATTGACATGGCAGTCATTGCAGATTGTAATGTATCTTTGAAGATCTTCAAAAAAACTATCAAAATACAAGGACCTTGAAGTGGAAATCTAAAAATA
>CAHIKZ030002819.1:37500-208215 GCA_903632075.3 Acanthosepion pharaonis
ATGTCAATATTCCTTCTCTGAGCAATGTTATTCAAATAATAAGTAAATCTTCACTTCCAGTTTCTTGATGTCTTATTAAATATGCAATCATGCACTTTCGATGTTCTTCTCCATTTTCATGTTCTACAATAACATTGTTGTGCTTCCAGTCATTGAAGCCCGATGTAGCAAAGGGAAATTCTTTATTGGACAATAGGTGACATACAAAGCAGTACAAATGACCTTGGGATGGTGAATAGAGTAGTCATTCACGTTTTACATACTCGCCATTCTGCAGTTCACGTTTGAACACAATGTTTGATTGCCTTTATATTCTCTACTCCAACTGTGTGACTTTGAAAGCTTGCTATCATAATTCTGATATCTGACACCACGAATCCAGTAATCTATTGTATTAGTATTATTAATGTTCCATAGTCCCGAATCTGTCTCTTGGATTGCAGACCCCTTTACTATTACAGATTTGCCTATTTCCTTTAATAAAATGCCACTGGCAGCAGCAACAGGAATTGGTGATATGTCAGATGAAACTGGATGATTGGGATCAGGAATGGCTGTTAATGTGGATATCTGAAGGTTTAGTATAAATAGCTGTCTTTGCACCTGTGTTGAGCTACAATGTTAGTTTTTGAACTTCTTCTTCTTCAAAACATTACGTTTCATTTCTGCTGAAAGGTTTATTCACCTGGAAATTTAGTATTTAGTCATACACCAGGATGTTCTGCTTTCATAATGAACACGTCCTCCCTTTAATTGTATGAACCGTATTTATTCTTAATACAAACTCTCTACTGTGTGCTAATTTACAAAACAGCCAGACAAGACCTGGATCTAGGTTAGTGGCATATGTAGGGTGTATGGCACCGATCTAGCCTCATCTATGTATAGGACTACAAGATTACATTCAACACTTTTTTCAATTTGCACAATAAAAAAATGCTTATTCATTCATATATTGACAAACTCAATACCTGGTAATTAGTACTGCATCATAAATTCATAATCTTAAATAACCACTACTTGTCTACCGTACAAGTGTTCAGTGATTGGATCTCAGGTTCAATCTCTAATAATCTATGCATAGTTCTATACCTGGGTTCATATACAATGTATAAATATATCCAATAATCATGTCATTGCTATTAATAGTACTATAGTAGGTTTAATCTTACTTCTGCTTTTTCCATATTTTCATTAATGTTTAAATCAAAATATGTTCCTAGTTGCAATAACTCTGATATTTTAATAAGTGAAATAAGTCCTTTGCCATTTCCCGGTGTCTTCTAGGTCAAAAGTGGACATTCTCCCGCTTTCTTTTTTATTCGAGAACCAACTCAAATGAAATGGATCTTTCTGTTATGACATATGTTTTCACCAATCATAATACGCGTGTCTTGTAGTAATTTCGGTTTTAGTATTTCGTAAAAGAGAGCTTCTGTAACACAAGTCAATTAACATACACAGATTAGCATTGACCCCCTATGCTCGTGGCGTCCCCGGGCAAGTACCCACCCCGGCCTATGCGTTAAGAGGTCTCTGTCAACAGTAAATCTACTAATATTTCTAATATGAATAATAATCATATTTGATAATGGAATGAAGTCCAACTGATATACCAGTAAACGATAGAAAAGAAGAGCGTACAATGGGCGAAACGTCGTGAATATGACAACAAAGATGAGGACAACAGTCCGAACAATGTAAATAGTGTAAATAGGAATCTATCTCTCAAATTGTTGAAGCTTGAATAAGCATGGAATAATAATAATACAACACAAAATGTACGTAACAAAATGTATTGAAACAATGAAAAAAGGTACACAATATTTACAGGTAGTTTTGGTATATTCTTGGGAAGACTGTTCCTGCAGAATGGGTTGACTAAGTCGCAGTCGGGCAGAGTCTCTGGATTCGATCTCTTAATCTTCCGTCGTCTTCCGGTACCAACCCATATTTATATGGTCGGTACTCCACTTATGTAAATTAGGTGTATCATACACAACACAAATAAATCCATCGCACTCCCATGGTAACCTCAAATTCAAGTGTTGGAATTAGCTTTATGAGTGAACAAAGCAGGAATATTAAGAAAAAACTGAATAATAATAATAATAACTATAACATTTGGCCTTCAAAGATACCTAGAAACTACAGAAGACTGGATGATGATCTGAGTCAAAAAACATGAAAGTAGTAAGCGACAATAATAAAGGAAGCCAACAAGTTCAAAATATCGTTTCAAGCGGGTGAAGAAATACAAGTAAGGCATAATACACTGACTGAAGCTGCAAAATACTTAAAAAAAGAAAGCAAAGGCAAATGAAGCCGACCAGATACCGAAACAATGACAACATAAACCGCTTCACGGTCAATACTCTGCTTGTACCAAACAAGATGATGTAGATAAACCCCATACCCATCAGTGCCTACGTAGTGTAGGGATTAAAAGCTAAAACTGAAGGTTTTATTTCTGCTGCACAGGGCCAATGCTTGCTAACTAGAAATTATCAGACACACATACTGAAAAAATATGTTAGTCCAAAATGTAGATTCTATGATAAATATCCAGAAACAATTGACCATTTTGTATTAGGTTGTGTGGTATTAACACCCACTGGATATAAAACATGGCACGACAGAGTGAGCCAATATCTGCACTAGAAAATCTGCAAAACTTACGGAAAAGAAACTGCAAGAAATTGGTATGAACACAACGGCTGCAGAGATAGGACCTGTAACAGTATTACGAGACTTTACAATAGACACAGATAGAACAATCAAAGCTAATCGGCCAGACATTGTGATTAGAGAATCTCAGAGACAAAATGTGCTTCCTTATTGACATGGCAATTCTTGCAGACTTCAATGTATCTTTGAAGAACTATGAAAATACAATGACCTTCTAATCGAAATCTCAGAAATGTGGCGCATGAGGACATTAACAATTCTAGTTGTAGTTGGAGCCCTCGGATTGATTGGAAAAGATTCCAATAGACTCATTGAAGGAATCCTTGGTAGCCCATGCCTTAAAGAAATATAAAAAATTGTACTTACAAGTACAACTCACACCTTACGAAGGGCTTTATTTATGTAAAATATGTGCAATATTTTTTTTCGAAACTGCTCAGTGAAAAATGTCATGATGCCATTTCTGACCTTAGGTCTCTGGTCGGGACACGGAAAGAAATGAGTACACATCAGAAAAACCAAAGGAAATAAAGCAATAATAATAATAATAATAATAATAATAGCCTAACAGTACAATTAAATGAAAAACATCTCTTACTTTCTGGTAAGTAGGAAACCACTTCACGAAGATGAGAAAGAATTTCGAAAGGGAACCAAAAGAAGGAATGATCGACAATAAATCGATCAAAGAAGAATGATGGAAAGCAAAACAATAAAGAAAACTTTATCTATATATCATGGCTAGACCAGAAACAGTTTTATGACATATGATGCCACAATCCTGGATAATAGAATGTCTGAAGATGTTAGTTAAAACTTTCTAGACAAGTAGTGAACTTCATAAAGAAATAAAAAGAACATTGGAAAGTGGGTCTAAACTCAAAAAGACATCAATGAATGGAGAGGCTGAAATTAGAAAGAATTCTCTTCCAAGAAGATTCGCAATCTCCATTATTATTTCACCAGTGCGATGATAACGCTCAACTACCAATGAAGGAAATACAACGAAGGTTAAAGATTCAAAAAGTGAAACGCATTATGAACATCGATGAAATGAACATTTTTGTCAAGAATAAAACAAAAACAAACTTGAAGCTCCACACAATGAGAAATATGTAATGCTGGTAATGAACAACGGAAAGAGAAAATAACAGACGAAATTGAATTATTCATCACGACAGTCAAGGAGAATCTGTGTTTGTGTGTGTAGGGGGTGGTATAAAGAAGATAGAGACGAAGGAAAGAAAAAGTAAAGAATACCCTGAAGAACAAGAAAATATTAGAGAGTAAGTTTTACGGCAGAAAATCAATTACATGATTAAATACCTCGGCTGTTACCTCGTGAGTTACCCGGGAATCGAACATATGTGTAACAAGGAAGTTTTGGAGAAAATGGAAACAAAAAGGAAACTGATACTTAACATCAGGAAGAGAAAGTTGGTGTTTCTGAGGCATATAATTAGGAAGGAGGGCTTGGAAAATCTGATACTCACGGGACTGATAAAGAGCAAGAGGAAAACAACGAATAATATAGTGAGTTTGAGTAAATGGATGGCGGAACAGGTTTAGGAGAAATAACAGAAAGAAAAAGTTTATTAAGAGCTACGAGAGACCGGAAGTTGTGGAGAACCATGATCGCCTACGACACAGCAGAGTAAGAAAACTCGGGACCATTTTTGATTTAGGTAAGTGATGAGAGGAGTTCAGAAGTGATGATGGTGTGAGAGACTATGCCGGCAGGCTGTTAAAAATTTAGGAGGAGGAATAGATGTTGTCGGCATTGAGGATTATGCCGATTCCACAATCAATGGAATCGAAGATTACACAAGACAGAACCAGAATGATTATTCTCAACAGCTCCAAACTGCACTACAACAAAAAGAAGAATGAATAGAAATAAAAAGAAACACAAGAAACAACAACAAAAAAAAATGATGACAAAAATAATTCTATACATACTTCAGAAGATAAATCGGCGTGAATATATGAACGAAATGTTGTAAGAGAAGCTTAGCTAATCTTAATAGTGACCCAAAACAATGACATAAGACTAAACTAATTAAAGGCTAAAATACAGAAAAGACAAGAAAACAACAAATATAGATTATTTAAACTCAGTAGTTAGCGAATGTAGCATATTGACCCAGAAAGACTACGAGGATAGGCACGGGGGGGGGGGGTAATCCACTGGAAACTGTGCAACTAACTACATTTTGATTATACAGTTATGTGCACAGTTCAAGCTATGTCATACAGAATGAAAGCCATAAAATGGCTGGGGGTTTTAAGATGCAAAAAAGTACCGGCCATAGGATGTAATTTGGTCGTAGTAAAGAAGAAAAAAAAACATGACGGATAATGGATTTTGTTGTTTGGGCAAACATCAGAGTAGACATGAAAGAAAATGGAAAAAATAGATAAGTATTTCGTTCTTGTCAGAGCGCTGAGAAAATTACGGAGAATAAGTGTGACAATCTCACCTATCGTTATCGGAGCGTTGGAAATAGTCACAAAGAACCTGGAGACCCCAAAATAGATTGGAAAAACAAGAAATTACGAGGGTCGGCTGAAAAGTTCATAGTCTGACCAAGATACTCTCATAAAATGTGGCCTTATGCGGTTTATCTTTCAACATAGTCCCCTTTGCGGTCCACACACTTCTTCCATCAATGTTACAGTGCTTGGATCCCATTGGTGAAGAAGCTTTCATCCTGTTTTTCAAAATGTCATCAACAGCAGATATAATGTCATTATCACTGCGATACAACAGTTGTAAAATATTTACCAAAACCGCATTTTTTTTATAATTATCATTATATCAATTACATTAATTACTATTATATTTTGCTTTATTCTATTCTTGTAACGCATGGTTCGTACAGCAGCCAGAATCAATGCTGATAAGTGTTGTAGTCCAGTTACTCTTTGAAATGAGAGCATAGGCATTTGAACAAAACTAGCCTGGAATTTAGCGCTGCTATTTATCAATTCATCATTCACCGGTTGGACAACATTGTCTATTATGTTCAATCTGTTCCTTTTCTACTCATCATTGTGAGCCTGCCATGTAAACAATGTCAACTGTGTATTTATCAAGTATACACTAGTGACGATCTGTTCAGTAGAAAAAAAAAGTTTATTTGTTACATTTAAAACTTGCCTCAATTTTTAATAACATTTGTTTACTGTTTTTTTAATGGTGACGTCATTATAGATGCTCAGAGGTTCTACAAAAATGAACGCAACGGGAAATAAACTCATCAATAACTACAAGAGAATGCTGTTTTTGATTAAATTATAAAGTGTCGAGTGTAGATGCACTTGAAATATTGAGAGATACTTACACCTACTGATGATATTCAGTCACCGCCTCCACGAGAGTGTCATGTGGCACAAGGCCTTTTTAACGTGGGCACTCCGAGCCCGTGGGCTCGGCCAAAAATATGCCCATTGAACCCGTATAAACGGGTTCAGGGCCGGTTCACCTCCTCGAAAGAGACTCCGCCCTTCGGCGTAGCCTCCTTCGGGTTCCTCCCGTCCGTAGGAAGAGAGTTCAACCGAACAGTCGCTCAGAAAGTACTGACTCGACTTACACCTACTGATATATACATTATTTAAGTTTTTACTGATTCAACGAGATGTAATATTTTTAACTGTACTTCATTAATGTCTAGCTTTTTCTTAAAGTGAAGCAAACATAATTTGTTTTCGGATACCAATTAATTGGATTAAACTTGATTAGAGTTTATACCAGTCATGGATTAAGTACTAATTTCTTGAGGAAAACAATGTTTATTAAAAATAAAATGTTTCTCTCGTTCACTCACATTCTCTTAGACATGTAAACACATAAATAATATACAATAGACAATATATGCAATAGACATAAACACATAAACAATATACAATAGACAATATATGCAATATATACAATAGACATAAACACATAAACACCTATATAAAAAATGACAGTGTTTCTTGAATTTTGTAACCTTTCCTTGAAGGTAACGTTTTCAGCATTTTTTTAAAACCATTGGCGATTTTCACTAAGGAAGATCATACGTGCAAATATATTTTGTTTCAAATGCAGGAAACGTTCATAATATTTTTCTAGAGAAGAAAAATATTTTAAAATATTTTAGCATAGTCAAATTAATAAATTAGAAAGAAATCACACGCAGCAGTGTGTGTTAAATGTACTATCGTCAGTAACCATTTTATACCAAGACTTTAAATTTTTAATTATAGAAAAATTAAAAAGAAGTAGTTACGTAAAATAAATGCCTTTTCCATGAATCTAAATATATATAACTATTTGCTAAGCGTAACTTAATTTAGCCCAACGCCACAAGTGAGGCACGCGTAATGAAGATTCAAAACACTGCAGATAGATTACGAGACAAACTTGTTAATTACGAATTCTTGTTGTGACAAATGAATGACATGAGGAAATTGGTTTGGTTTGTTTCACGGCATGTAAACCTTAATGGGTTATTTAACACCGACAAAATTTTTATTTCTGGTAATATTTTTTCTTCAAAAATGTATAGCTGGTAATAAATTTATTTTTTACGAAGTATTTCCGGTATTAAAGCCTATTTTTACACTTTCATAGTGTTTTGACCACAGTTTGGAGATCAACTATTTACCCATAGCTGGGACCCTAACAGATGCTACCACCCTGGGTCAGGGTGGACCTGGGAATACCAGCAATTAAGAAATGGTTCCACGCTCCTCAAAACCTCCTGGTCGGAGGCCTTGCTGTTGGGCGTAGTCTTACCCAGAACGCGAATGTAGTTTATCGTCATAACCAGGACGGGACATGAGGAAAAAACTTATTAGTGACACGTTTCGTTCCGAGAAGGAACTTTTTCAGACAACTGTTTTACTGATATAATCAGTCTTTTTACATATAAAAATATTTGGAAAAACTTGTTGGGGAGGAAATAGAACGAACGCCGGTGATTAAAAGTATAGCGACGCTTAGCATTTTATTCTACACTAGCTGAATTACCTGCGCCTTGCTGCATGACACACATTTTTTATAAGAAAATGATGGTTGGTTTTAAATCATTGTTATGATTTGTGGAGAAAAATGATTTATTTCACTATTACTCAATGATCCTGCCAATGTAACCTCAATCTTCTGGCTTTCTCCTTCTATATTTTGAATAAGAGTCATTCACTTGTTCAAATTTAAATTTAATTTAAATCAAAGGGAAAAAAAAATTCAGTGTGTGTGTGAGTGTGCGGGGGTGTGTCACCCGGGGAACCCTTTGATCAAAATGAAATATACTTATCCAAGTACTCTGGATAATATAGTTTCAGAATATATATGGTTATGGGTGGGTTGGTTATTAGGTGTCTATCTCCAAAACTCTAGGAGAAATTCAATAACAAACAAATAGACAGGCAGAGGCTACAACTTTATTTTAATGTTCCATGTGTATTGATGTTAAATTTCGTCTATTGAATTCAGTTTTTTTTATCAATTTTATTTTTTTTTAACATTATTGTTTTTAATGATGTCACGTTGTATTATTAATAATGTAGTAAGGAAATGAGATATATTGCAAATCTTCTGAAGTAGTTCTTTCTCGGTACGAAATGTGCCACGACTCAGTTTTGCATTATATCATTCAAACACGTGTGCGCCTGCCTGTGTGCGAACAGTATCAATTCACACATACTCATCGATATTAATGGATACACACACATACACACACACACACACGCATGCACAGGCACACGCACACATACAAATACGTGTGCGTGCGTGCGTATGCATTTATGTGCCTGAGTGTGTGTGAACATATGTGATTTCATTTGGATCACAAATGTCTTTCGGCAAAGACAATATATTCATTCTGCATTTACCTCATTACTTTTTCTCTGGCAGACAGAAATTGTCGTCCATTGACATTTTAATTAATGTTGAGTGAAATTGAGTCTATTTTGTCGAAATAAATCTTATGATTCTTTATTTTTGTGGGCAATAAGGAAAATTGCAGAGAAAGACAAAGATGTATTTCTTAAATGTCAAAGACCAACATCTGTATTGATTTTAAAACCTTTATACTTCACAAAAGATGCTAATCTCATTCAAAATGTAATCTAAAATCTAACATTTACAGCTGGGCAGTTATCACTACAAAACTTTATGCGAAAAGAGAAATACCTGGTCGTTGCTAAAATGTAACAAAAAACCTGTTTAAATTGAAGTTTTGAAATATCAATTCTTACTTGAATAGCGAAATTAAATTACGCCCAGTTCGACTTATGATTGATATTCATTGTAAGTCATGTGGAAATTTATTTACCAGTTTACATGTCGAGCAACATGTCTACTTTCTATCAAGTTTCGCGTTAAAGAAGTGCCTTTTATTCAAATGAAAAATATTGATTACCTGAGGCAAAATCACTAGTGATGTATGTCTGGAAATGGGCCAAAAGGAAATTCGTACTTTTCTTCCCAGTCATCCGTCTAAGAAGAAATCGTTGAAAATCATAAACATATCTATATAGGATAGACATGTCTACATAAAAAGGTACCAAAGATGAAAGTATATTAGAACAGATCCATATCGAAGGCCTTCCTCTCACTTATTGACCATATCTTCAGGGTTGTAGCCGTACTCATCATGCTCGGCCCAATTGCGGTTTGGTGAGACTATTTAACCCAAATTTGGATTTTTTAAGAGTTGTCCTTCTCTTGTCCAACTAACCAAAGAGCCAGTCTGTCCTGTCATCCAACAAAGAAACCAGTCTGTCCTGCTATTTACCCATAGAAGATATTGTATTTGTACATAAGTGAATGTAACGAAATCAGCTAGAATTCGAACGCACTTTTCCAATTTCTCAGTCCGAACTGCTCACCATTACTCCACGCTGCTTCTTATATACGTGTAATATACCTATATACATAGAATAGACATATCTACAATGAAAATTAATGTTTCTGGGTTTAGAATTAATCTGAGCAAATTTTGCTGTAGAAGAAATTAACTGTGTAAGAAAATTTCCAGAAACTATATCATAACGAGCCGACAATGTTTGCCTCTTTCTCGGATTAGACAGGGCTGTACTAATTTATTAGGTAAGGATTTTTACAGAATTAAAGCGTTTTAAGTTGTCTTATTGCAATAAAATTTATTCCAATTAATGAAACAAATCAACTAGGATCTTTATCATTATTTTAAGCCCTCATGTAAATGGGCTCTCCATGTTAAAATTTATTTTTACGAAAAATGTGTGAAATTATATTTATTATGATATCGTATACAAACAGAAAAAAAAACAGGAAACACTGATTTAGGACTTCTCAGAAAAAGTCATTGGAAAACATCGACATGGTATAAAATTATCACAAGTTGTTTTTCAGTCTCAAATGATAAGTCCGAAATGATGTTCATTGAATGATATAGATTTAGAGAGAATCAAATTTCTGTTTCATTTCAATTTAATCGTGTTATATTAAAGCTTTGGTTATACGCCTTAATGATGGTCATGTGAAATTTAATTCTTTAACAGGATGTGTGTACAGGAAGAAAAGCTAGACTGATTAAATATATGTCGAGAGCCACTTCATATGTGAATCACATGAAAGTGTTTATAGAAGTGAGAAAAAATAATTTTAGTAAATGAATCTATATGGTGTTGACATTCTCATATTGTGGCAGAAAATTAAGTTTGCTTAAAACATATGGCATTGCTGGAACACTTTAGGTTATTAGTGATCATGTGGATTCTTGAAAAATCTCTTATTAAATAAGTTATTAAAATCATTTGTATACTAAAAGTTATTATTATTGAATCATTATCAAAAGGAGATGCTTAGCGGCTACATAAATTCTATTATTTTTAAGCATCCATCAACTGTCTAACATTAACAAAAGAAATCCTATCTAGGACTATACCACCTTACTCCCTTTAAACAACTCTCGTTCAGAATTCTCACGCTTGTCACTTACACACGCTTTTCAAACAATCTGGAAATTCTTTTTTTTTTCGGAATAACAGTCACCAGACGTTACGTTCTCCTTAATCTCGGCCACTGCTTTGCAACGGTTATTTTAGGTTCAGAAAAAAAAACCACATGCTGCAAGCTGGAAAACTCAAGTGATACGATGTTTTTTTGTTAAAAAACCCTGCACGAGATTTGTTGACTCTTCTCGCTTGAAAAGCTTTTGAAAGCTTTTACGCACCAAATTGGTGAAATTTACAGCATAATAACACTAGAGGGTTACTCGCCATATATTGTTTTGATGTTGTGGATATAGTGGATAATATAAAGTTTTTTGTCATTTTTGGTCATCCATAATCCATCTGTCACATGTAGCGCACATACATTTAAGCGAGATTTCATTACACATGAGTAATGAAAACTGACTCAATACTCTGTTATCTGTCAACAGAGCTCTGATATTTCTGTAATGGCTACTTTATTTTGGGAAGATTTTTAATAACAGAGTTTCGATTTTTTGTCGGCAAATATAAATCATGGCGTAATCGAAGTTAATTTTGGATGCAAAAAAAAAAAAAAAAAAAAAAAAAAAGCGGGCATTAAAAACAGTCTAAAGCCTGAACATCTAAATAAAGTTTCACAAAAATAGAGGCTACTAAAAATGGGCATCAGTTGATTCATCTCCACTGAAATCAATTTAAGATTAATTAAAGAGAAGAGGTCAGTTAATTATTAGATCTTCACCTGATAAACATTAAAGTTCATTTTGTATGCAACAAAGAAAATTGCACATACTTGTTATGTCGTTGTTTATTCCGTTATTATTATATACTAGCTTAAAATCTGTACTCCGTGTGGACTTGATTCCTGTGGAGGGATAATTGGGCCTCCGGTCCAAGACTAAAGGAACCTCTGGTCCAGCTTAGTCTAGCTTAGAGAACAGTAATAATAATTTTGAAGAAATAACTTTGAATTCCTCAATTCACTCCATGGAACTTTAGAATCTCACTTTAACTCTGATTCGGGCTTTAAGTTCAATTCCGGTCAAAAGACTGATTTGGGCCGAAATTCAAATTCAGGTCAAAAACTGAGTTCTTCAAATCACAAGTCTTTCTTATTGACTGTATCGCTTATCATCCGGCATCAATCACTACTTTTCATGTCAGTGTATTGTTTCTGTTGCTGCTTGCCTATCTAAGCAACTGAAGAACAGATTCCAGCACTATGGTTTTTCACTGAGATTTGTTCCTCTAGGCGACTAAAGTTTTGTTTGACCTGTCTAGCTAAGTTTAACCTATCAGGATATAAACTCCGGACAGCAGAGATCTCCGGATCATATGATCATAGAACTCACAGGACACTCCACCACGTCAATGATGAATTGCATCTACCTACGCTCTCAGTATGGATTCAAGGCTTGAGCGATCTACAGATGATATAATTATATTAGCTCCAGGAGAAATGTCGAGAACAGCAGATACCTTTATAAATCGTCATCATCGATTTCGCAAATGCATTCTATCTCGTGAGTAAGCGAGTTGTTATATTTACTGAAGAAGATTAGTTTTCCCCATCCTTCACTTTCAGTTTTTATTACCAACAATTTCCATGACGACAGATAATTGAAAGCGGCGTATAAAGATGCTTTTTTGCACCAACGTTGCCATTTTCCTTTCCCAGATGGTGAATTTCGTGTATTGACACTGTGAACAATGTACCCACTAACATACAGATGTGAAGGAAAGCTGTTAAACCTGGCCCGTCTGAAAATCAACTCTGATGTCCGCATCAGAGAAATGTTGTTAGCTCATGACACAGACCTGAAAACGCACAGTGACGAGGACCTCTAGCAGCTAATCAACGACTTTGTCCGTGCCTGCATGGCGTTTGGGCTGACTATTAAAATTAAGGAAATCAATATTATAGGTCAGTCAGTACGTTCGAACATCAATCATCATTGAAAATTTATCTGGGCTCTACCATAACCAGCATGTTATTGTTCGACAGAAAAATTGACAAGCACGTTATGAAAGCTATTGGTGTGATAGCTAAATTGAGCAGAAGATTGTGGGACAACAACCAGCTGCTCTTGAAACCCAAACTCAAAGTGTACAGAACGTGGGCTTTAAGTAACCTGATGTATCGCAGTGAGTTTTAGGTTAATTACGTGATGCAGGAGAACCACAAAAAGGCTTCCACCTTCGCTGCCTATGTCGTATCCTCGGTATGACATGGCGAAACAAATCACCAATGCTGTTGAGCAAGATGGCTCCTTGAACATGTATTTTCCCCTCTGCCAGCGTCGACTGCGTTGTTTATCACCTGTACACCGAATGAAGGACAGTCGTATACAATTTCATGTACAGCTGAGTTCGTTTCACAACACTGGCCAGAGGCGCGTTTCAAAAATGTCTTCAAACGTGATTTGAAACTCTCAGGCTCCGACCCAGACAGCTCGTAGACGACCGTAGCTGCTAACGTCATGTAAAGGAATTCAAGTGGGTCGAAGAAAACTGGAGAGCAGAAAACAACGCAGGAACCAGAAACAGCAAAATCCTTCGATCTACATTTCTGCTTTACGATATCGAAAGAAAACACTGTCTTTCGGACGACGCCCTTGGCAAGATTGGTCTTGACTTGTCAGTACTTTATCGTTATTTCACAAGATAGACGGATGATTATAAGACTATCACCCGATAAGTTTTAAATGTAACATTTGTTCTTGTTAAGAAAAACAGTTTTCTCTTGGAAGATCAATTTGCAACAATATCTTCTTCAATCTTCATGGCATCTGTGAAAGAACATGAAACCTTTCAAGAGGTAACTCTATGTTCAAATAGTGGAAAGTACATTAAGTTCTAAATTTAGAACAGAACAAAGTATAATTTGTTTACTTTTGAGGCTAACCATAAAACATCAATTGCAGTTGCCGCTTTGTTTCCAAATCCGGTTATGTGAGTTCGCCCAAACTCCAGTGGGAGACTTGACGGTTAAAGAATAACACGTGCGCATAAGAGGGTTTTTTTTAGCTTTAATCTTTAGTACTGAGTTAAGTATAATTCATTAGACTATGAAACTGTATTACATTATATAAGTCCATTCAATCTTATGTAAGTTTGTACACAGTTTCCTTTGTAGCAGAAAAACACGATTTAAACAAAGTTAGATGTAAGAAATTAAAGCCAAATTTATACAATTATTAGAAAACATATATCTCTAACAAAATTCCAATTTCCGTCTAGCTAAGTTATACATACGTCGCACTCTACTCAAAACAAATTTTAAAACAAACACAAATATACCAGGGTGCTGGCTATTATCAACGCGACTCTCGCTTGCCACAGATGTCTACAACTATATTCGTGCGTTTCTCTTATATAGGCTATAAGAGAAACCGAATCGGGTAGACAGAGCAGAGTAGAGAGAGAGAGAGAGAGAGAGAGAGAGAGAGAGAGAGAGAGAGAGACTTCACACACACACGCTAACCATGGAGGCTGCCCTGAGTATGACTGACTGTCCGTCCGACCATTAAGCTGTGAAAACGACCTCCTATGAACACAAAAAGAAAATGGATTCCACTATCAACGTGACAAGCCCAAACCGCTAGCCAACAAGCAGTCAGTCGAGTTAAGCACACTCCTTTTGCACGCTCTCATTTCACACCTCGTAAACCGTACATTCGAACACGACTTACCAGAGACATTTTCATATCTTGTAAATGAAAATAAATCTTTGATCATTTCTCGAAAACAGTGTCTAATTTGTTTCTTTATTCCAACCAACTTCCACCTTTGGATCACCTTTTTGACTTTTGTTAGTTGTGCCTAACAAATGCTTCCTTCATATAAACCTGTAATCAAATTTTATTCACATCCTTTTTGTGTTTCTTTGTTGGGGCTACACGCCAGGGTGTCAAGTCCAGCTGTAACCAACATGTTGAAAGTTGCTCGACTCATTGCTTATTTAATTTAAAGTAATTGAATCATAATCATTATTCAATGCTCACTTGGTAATGAAACAAAATGGCTCTTTCTTTATGTTTTGTTCTATCTTCAAGAATGACAAGAGTATCAAAAGTCGATAATGATTTTGTCGGCAATTAATCTAGACACAGGGTATCGTTGCTGGCACGTAAAATGAAATAAAAAAAATAAGTCAAAATATTCGAAATTTGTTACACGCATTATATTAATCAATTCAGCTCGGTTTTTAGCCTGTCTACAATGAAGACAGAATCATCATTTAAGAATGGCTTTTCTTTCTTATCATATTTTGATGATATATGATCGGAAATGAGAAATAAATATATCACTTTTTCAGCATTCATCTTATTAAATAGGAAACATTATTAACATTCTTAATTCTACTATTACACGTTCTTAAGGCACGGTGGAGTAATGGATAGTGGCTCGGATTGAGGAATCAGAGATCGGAGTTCGAATTCCAGTCGAATCCGTTGCATTCATTTCCATGCTAACACCCTTGGGAATGGTATGATTCCAATTTCCCCCCCCCCCCGCCAGCTATGGGTAAATAGCAGGACCGGGTTCTATAGCTTTGGATGGCAACTGGTCTACCGCAGAAAGAAATGGCAACCTACTGTGGGGAAAAAATCTTCCTCGTCAGTCATGTATCGAAAGATAAATGATCGCTTAAGCGTTTATCACGCATGGCACATAAATGAATTATTAACTGCGAATTAGTTTCATAACCATTTTTTGTTGCTTTTTATCACAACATTTTCAGTTGATTTATGCTTCAGCTGTTTCATTGCGGGAATAATGCTGATTAGGTGGGAGAATTTTGCTTTGACGTAACATTTTTTAGGCTACAGGGTTAAGTTGTCATCCATAAATGACGAGCACATGAGTTCGAGTTTTGTTTGAACCAAAATCTTTATTTCGAATTCCCGCAATAAAAACAAGCAAGTATCATTTGTAATGATTTCTGCGTAACTCATGCTCGACTGAGATGTCAAATTTTAAGTCTGCTTCTAAAGTCGTAACTCAGTATTATTTCCTGACACTATAGTTACGATATCTAAAGTAGAAAAAAAAAGCTGATATCTCTTTATGGTTAACTGCTAATGCATGAAATGAGAGAAAATTTGTCTCCGATGTGAGAAGTCTCTTTTTCTAGTCTAGTTAATAATAAATTGATTTCCACAGTAAGGATTTCTTTGTGTCGTTACTTCAGTCACTCGTGTATTAATTCCAAATGAATTGATCGATCAGCCGAGGTAAGTCTGTAGTGGATCTAGGAAGACTGCGTGATATTTTAAATTTTGCTGCAAATAAAAAATGCAATATCCACAAACATAAATTATAAGAAATGGCCAAATGGTAACGATATTCAATCACGACAAAAAATACTTGTTTGAAACAACAAATTAAATTTTATATACACAATTTACAATTTCTTTGTAATGATGTGTGCAAAAGTATATTTAAGAGAAAAAGTTCTTTGCTGTTTCGGAAATGTTCAATGTCGAAAACTTCTTTGCCTTTGATTTAAAAGGTTGAATTTAACTTAGACAAAAGTTTTTTCTATGAAAGATATTGAGTGAAACATTTTGTTGTGTAAATTTTTCTAATCTCTCATAAAGGAAGTTTGTTTCTTCGGTATCTCTCTGAAGGATAATTCCCACATATATCTTTGTGCGTGTGAGTCTCAGTTGCAACGAAAATTCGTTCGCCGTTTCTATTTATAGTTTTTTTTAACAACCAAATTGGCTCAACGGGGCTTGGTAGCTGTTGCGAATTTTTCTGTGAAATGCGTGGGCGAATGTTGTATTTTTTACTTTTTAGCCAATAGGATTTCTTGAAACATTTAAATTAGGGATGAATTTGAGAATTTTTTTTTTTTTTTACGTCGGCTTTTTTACTTTTGCACAAAATTTGATTGCTTTGTTATGGAAATTTCTCGAAGCTTATTTTATATTTAACAACCAATGAAATTCAAGAAAATGTTCGAAATTGAAACGAGGGTTACTAAAAGTACGTAACTATTATGTTTTATGTACGATCATTAATTCGGACGATATTTTAGTAACCTTATCATTTATCGCTTGTATTGCTTCTTTGATATTATAACTAACAAGCAATACCATTTCTTACCTTCTAATTACAATCTTTCTCGAGTCACCATCAATTTAAATGTATCATTGAATTTTCATTTAGTCAAGTGGTCTATAGAAAAACAATAATGATAAATAAACCTTTTTGTCATCACTCCAGCGTACTCTTATTTATTCTACTTATTTTATATATTAATTAAATCTATATCTGGAAAAAAAGATAAGCATGGGTCTATCGTGCATCTATGTGCGCCTCTGCATGTAGATATCTGTTTAATTTAAACATAAACAATTTTATATGAATTGGAGGCGATATAACTTTTACTTCAGTCCAAAACAAGGTTTCTTTTTCTAAAACAACGCATGTTTAAGTGAGTTATGACCAGCTACGATGCGAAAAGATTCGACAACCTATGCACATAAGTTTTTTACTTACCAATACTTGGCCATACATTCCCACGTACTTGTGGTAATTGTAATAACATCATACGCAATGTGTAGAGCGCCATTTCTAGTGGTGGATTATTTAAGACGAGAAAAATGACATCATTAAAAAACAGAATGAAAACGTACACCTTGGTACTCTTCATTTACACAAGAGTGCTACTTCCTTTTATAAATTTTCTTGTTACCCTCACGTACACGAAAGAAATACAGAGACGCATGCGCATTTGAAACTCTCAAGAAGAGCTCTTTCAAGGTTTTTCTTGTAAATAGACTATTTGATATAAAATATTGTAAACACAGTACTTCAATAAACAGAATTTGGCTTAATTTCTCTCTATTAAATAAATGAGCTGAAAACTACTATTAGCCGTTGCGACGAAACCGTTCAAATTTATTTTACGAAAATATACGATACAGAAGATATGTTGTTTTTATTGGCACACGCTCGCACCAGAGCATCGGGATCGTCATTCTCTCTCTCTATTTCCTTTCTCTTTCCCTATTCCCTCTCTCTCACTCTTCCTATTCCTCTTCTCTCTTCCTATTCCCTTTCTCTCTTCCTATTCCCTTTCTCTCTCTCTATTTCCTTTCTCTCTCTTGGTGGCGGCGGTGGAGATGGCTTTTTGGAATCAAAGAGAGTTTGACGAGGCCATTCGCGTGAATTTGATTTTGGTGGACAACTCTGCGCGACGGAGAGGACCACACACTTGGTCAGAAGCGCCTTCCTCGCGGTTTAGAGGGAATTGAGACGGGCAAGATCTGGCAAGATGCCTGGTTGCATCGAGCTGTCGGATGCTTGGTTTGTCAATGTCCGCCTTGGTTACGCCTGCCCGACTGGCGCTGCCTTCTGCCGCCTGTTTGGCCATTGGGATCGTGTAGATCTTCGCCTATTCCGCCGTTGGGGGTCTTCAATATATATATATATATACACACACACACATATATATATATATATATATATATATATATATATATATATATATATATATATATATATATATATAGATAGATAGATAGATAGATAGATAGATTCCCGACAAAACGTGAACGGACACATGACGACAAAATTTTATTGAATTAATGCGACAATAAAAAGAAACTATTTTTATTTTATAAATTCAAAAGATAGAAATGATTTCATCCTCTGAAATACTTTCCCGGTTCTTGTTTTGGAATTTGCTTTAGGGATTTGAAAATCTTATGCAATTAGTACTTTCTCATTATGTTCCCTGTGTTCTAATAATGAGTGACGCGACTATCACTTTCATATATCAAAAGTATCAAAAGTTTGAAATACTTATCGCTTTTTAGAATTTCTTTCAGCTTTACTGGGTTGTTCAGCTGACATGTTTTCTTTAAATCCGATCATATGGCCGGGATTGGGTAATCCTTCTGAATCTTTAAATCCTAGTGTATTTTACGTGCTTCATTTAGTTATATATATATATATATATATATATATATATATATATATATATATATATATAGTGGCGCAGCTAGAGGGGTGGTATACCAAGGTGGGACTTTATAGGAGCGCAACTTTTGCGTTTATTGTAGGCTACAATCCTGTACAGGCTGTATTGAAATAAAAGTGGTTTTAATGGCGGAGCAGTACTCACACTTGAAGTATCTTTTCAATTTTGATAACTAGGGCATATATTTTGGCTTATCTACTGATGAAATAGTTTTTGGCGATGTCATTGAAGAATTTGCCAACAAAAAACAAGAAAAGTTACTTTGTAGAAAGTTGTAATTTTCGTTTCAGAACGACCATTTTTTTTTTTACACTTTTCCCCCGATATGTCGTTTTTGCTTTTTAACCGTTACTGATAAAGTGTGTTTGGCATACTATATTATGTGAAAGTAATATTATAATGGTACAGAAACTAGTTTTATAACTTTAACAGTGCGTGACTGTGCAATTAGTATGTTTTGTTGGGGTGGAGAGCTCAAAGGATACCCGGGGCAGCACACAATCCTGCTATGCCACTATATATATATATATATATATATATATATATATATATATATATATGAAACAAGACTTATTCACATTGCAAAGGATCCAAGAGTTTATTTTGTGCCATTTTCTTTTTTGGTGGAGAAAATTAGAAATTTAAAATAATAATTCGGGAAACTTTTGCACAGACCTAATATTATATTGATTTATTCTGTTCTTTATTCGTACGTCAACTAGAATCAAATGTGGTAAGTGTTCATCAGAAAAAAAAAAGATTATTTATAGAAAAGGGAACTTCAGTTAATAATTATGTAAGCACATATTTAGTTAATAACGATGATGTCTTACAAATGTAGAGGTTTTGCCTGCCGTATTGACTTATAAAAGAATAAAGATTCTGTTCACTTAACGTTATGCCTTGTAAAACCGACGGAGTATTAATATAGTATATTTTTTTACCGATGATATTTCAACAGAAGAACTTTTGTCAATAAAATTTGCGCCGGTTGGAAATACTGAGTGCATAAAACGAAAATCTTAACCCCAGACAAAATGGGCGGTGTTTTGTCGCTGAAAATAACTGCAGTAGGATTAATAAACGTATTTCTTTGTACAGTAGCTTTGGAAAACCTGATGTGTCGAATCGCTATTGAAGTAAGAGCTTTATTATACTGTTATACAATACGCCTACGGACATGAATAATAACATAGTACACATTCTATACGAGGCGTTGCTGGAAATGTGCATGTCTCTGTGTGTGAAATTTCAGTTATATATATATATATAATTTGGTTCACTCAAAACAAGGCAGAAAAGCCACTAAGATAAGGGGTTACTAGGTGTGGAAAAATTAGGAACAGAAACATTAATAATGATCGGGAAGAGGAACGAGTAATCCGGAGGACAGCAGATAACCAAATGCGCACAGAGAGAGAGAGAGAGAGAGAGAGAGAGAGAGAGAGAGAGAGAGAGATGTGTGTGTGTGTGAGAGAAAGCGATGGATAAATTGTCGTCTAAATTAAGCAAAACTGAAAATAACACTGACATCTCATTTTAACAGATATATTTTCTAAAATTACACAAAAATATCTTGAAATACTAAAGAGTAAATTTATTCAATAAAATTGCTATAGGGTTTCAGCCACGGCCTCCAGACGACTTTGGAATCTCCTGCAACTCTTCTGGAGAGTCTCTTTGTTTAAGTTGGTGAATGCTGTCATAATCATTGCGTTCAGTTCATTTTTGGTGTTACAATGACCCATTACAGTATTACCTCCTCAAGGAACTTGATGTAGGCCACTGTGTTGAGTCTGAGGCCTTCACCAACAACTTCGAGAGGTCTTTTCTTATCAAAACGGTCAGAGTGAGTTTTCCGAGCTACAATACCTTCTTAATCACCTTTAGACTCATCCAACTCTTTCCGAATCTTCAGCATTGTTCTCAGATTGACGCCTAAATACATTGAAATGTTCGTATTGGAGCTTCTGGTGCGAACGCCAAGCGGTACAGCATGCCGTTTCTAAATTTCTGCATCATGTTTTGCTCTTTTTCTCACAAACGGTGCCCAACTGACCCTACTATACTGTGCAATGAACAAAATCAAAAACAAACAATACGCAACTTGAAATTAAAAATATAAAATGGCGACAATTCCATCAAAATCAAAAAAATTATAGGACAAAAACTATATATTGGATTCCAATATATAGTCTTAGTCCTATAAATTTCTTGATTCTTTTTTATATTAATTTAACGTAGTGTAGAACAAGTTTTAAGAATGTTTGTTGCAATTTTTTTATCACGATCGCATTTAATGAATTGGATTATTTTAATCCCGAAAAATTAGTTCCTTTTTTTTCTGGACAAGGTCAACACTCACTTAATGCTTGGTTAGGATAAGACAAAAACTTAGTATTCGGCATTTCTGAAAAATGTTTTATATGAATTAATGTTGCAAATAATGCAATAAAATTTCGCTAAAATTGGGTTATAAAAATAATACTAATGTACAATTCAACATTAAAAATCGGGAAATCAAAAACAACAACATTTGGATGGAGTTGCTCCAGGTGAGATTCAACAATGGGATTGAAAGACGAAAGTAGAGAGACGAACAGATGAATAAGGTATATAATTAAGCTATTTAGAAAGACTTAAAGAATTAGCAACGGTCCACAAACATTGTCTTCTTTCTTTCACGTACGTAGACATACATGAATATATTCAATTATTAATATACATTCCAGACAGAAGGGAATATCATCGTGGAATTATAATACACTTCATAGATTTGTATAAAACGACACATTTTTAACTGCAAACTTGTAGTAGACTTTTTAATATATACATTTATGCTTTTAGTTTACTAAATGTTATAATGTGAAGCTTAGTCGTTGTCTAATTGTAATACGCAGAGCCGGCGCAAGAGTGTCGGCTCCCACCCCGAAACGTCAAAATTTCCCAAACTGGGGGCCACAAACCCTTGAAGGAAAATTGGCACGGGAAGGGCAGCGCATTTTTTTAAATTAGCAAAAATCAAGGAATTATCCAATTTAAATGAAAATTTCAGTATATATTCATTAATTATTTACTTTTATAATAAATAGCTATATTTATTTTTAAAAAAATAACTGAGAAAATGTTATTCTTTTTGTAATAACCACCAACATTTTCATGAGGAAATTTTACTCGAAAAAATTAAAAAATGTTTAAGTCGCATACTTTTACATTTCCATAAAGATTAATCGCCGACGCATCTCCGTTGAAAAAAAATTACAGACATTCCAACACAACATAAACGGGATTGTCTTAAAAATTTGTTTTAAAAACAGTATTTCATGTGTCGAAATCTTTAAACATTTTTATTTTTTAAGCGATCATTTTCTCAGTTTTATTTTTCTAGAAATGTAAGAAATAGGGACTAAAAATTTTATTTTAATTACTAGCTGTGAACTTCTGGTTAGTATTACTATTATTAGTATTAATAGTATTATAGTAATAGTAATAGTATTAATATTACTATTAGTAAAAAAACAAAAACAAAAAACAAACAAAAAAAATACAGAGATCCTCCTTAGTGGATGATCTCGGAATAAAAAATGATTTTACCGAAATATATTCCCCCTCTTAATTGATTTAAATATATTCCCCCTCTTAATTGATTTAAAAGAACTGATTAGAAAGAAAATTACAATTCTAAAAAAATAAATGCTACTGAAATTAGCATCCTACAATCAAATGTACAAAGGTGTCAGTTAAACAATATATTTTTATATTTATTTTTTATGTTTGTAACATAAAAGACGCAAGAAAAAGCAATTTCACATATTGAATGTGTTAAACGCTAAAAACAAAGCTTCTAAAGTTGAGTTTCTTACCAGCATAAAAATTTCTTTTTCAGATTTCCTAATGGTGTCTCTGAGGCCCACAAAAGCTGTGTTCCACAGAGATGCAAATAGATGAATAAAAAGCTAGTGATATTCCCAAAATAGATAGTTAGTCTAAAAGAGAACGCATTTTCCTGAAAGAGATAAAGTGATATAAATAAATCATCAGTTTGCAAGATTTTTATCATCGCACACTTGTTCGCCATTAACACATGAAGGTGTATGCGAGCCCATGTTACATTTTATATAGAGAAAAACCCTGATTCTTAAGGCTTAGATAAAATGGCACGGATTGCATTGAATTTGTTTATTAAAATGTCCCTTTGGCTGTGTTTGTTAAGTCGGTCCAAGTCGACCATTCTGCATTTAGCTTGACTCCAAGAGTTTAATTTGCAGACAAGAGAGTAAAAAGGCAAAAACATTTCTCATTTGATCTCATATTTGATCTCCCCGCCTCTGTCTGTCTCTCTCATTTGATTTCTCTCTCTCTCTCTCTCTCATTTTATCTCCCATTTCTCTCTCTTTCATATGACCTCCCATTTCGTTCTCTCATTTGATCTCTCATTTTTTTCTCTCTCTTATTTTTCTCTCTCTGTATTTTTTGTTGTTGTCTCTCTCTCAATTTATCTTACATTTCTCTCTCTTTTACTTGATCGCTTATTTCTCTCTTTCCCATACGAGCTCCTCTTGCAATTGACTTGTATCAAGAAAACACCAAAAACGTATTGTGCTCTGTTTTTCTTGTCTAAATTTAATACTTTTAGAAAGAAAGCAAGAAAGAAAGCCAGAAAGCAAGCAAGTAAGCAAGCAAGTAAGCAAGAAAGAAAGAAAGAAAGAAAGAAAGAAAGAAAAGAAAGAAGGAAAGAAAGAAGGAAAGAAGGAAAGAAAGAAGACAAAGCTCAAGAAATCGTTGGGAAAGCAAAATAAACCACAACCCGCCGAATCAAAGGCTGATTTCATCCAAAGATGACGTATATGTCGAACTTGGAGAGAGTTCTCTCCCTTGAGCTTTTTTGAGAGAAGCAAACGATTGTTTCGAACAAGAAGTGTTCCTAAACTAAATTTAGCAATAGATAAAAAAGCATTCGAATAACGCTGGATCGTTATTGATCAGGCAAAATTTGATTCAATTTGATTGGTTTTCACTTATCCGCCATATTGAGCACATTTTGCACATTCGGATTACCATTTATTCTGGTTTTTACAGAATTATCTTAATGTAAAAAAATGTCCCTGGAAGAATGTAAAAGACACAAAAAAAAGGACAGTATTTAGTTTTAAAGAGTTTTAATAACCCGAACAGACTTCTTTGTTTATTCAATACACACACACACACACACACACACACACACACACACACACACACACACACACACACACACACACACACACACACACATATGTAAATACAGGAATTTTGTATATGTATATACAGCCGCTAACTAGAAACCTTAGAGCGACAGATCTGTATATAACCTTTTAGTCGACACCAAGAATAGAATTACATAATATTTGTAAAGTTGAATGAGTAAAAGTATAAAATGTGAACTCTTTTGACGTCAACAATTCCTGACCAAATTGGGCTGGAGAAATAGAATAAATTATAATTGCATTCCAATTACAGTTATTTTGCAGTTCTTTATTGTTCGTTGTTATTGTTCTGCCCATTAAAGTAAATGTATTGTTGCTGTCACGCGTTGAAAGTACCATTTCCCCTTTCAGGTTCATTCAGTTTATCTTCCTATTCTAATGAGAATTTATTTATAAAACAAGGCGTTAATTTTGGTTTGTTATAATCATAAAACTTAGTTTCAGATATTTTTTTTTGTTATAAACATAAAATTTATTTACCAGAACTGGAATGTGTGGTGTTCGGGTCGAGATTAAAGATAATATTTCATGGTTCATAATCCTAACGAACTTTTCATAATCCACAGGTTAAACTATTTTAAAATTTGTGTATTGGTAAAATCTACTCTGCCAGAAAATAAAAAAAAAATGGAGGAGGGATAAGTCTGATGTTTAGTTTTAAATATATATTTTTTATCTGATTCACTCATAAAATGAATAATTATTTATATCTAATTTCCTACTGTAAACGTTTTTTCTTAATTTTTCTTTCTTTATTTTTTATTTTAATTCTACATAATTTTTGCTATTCGATTGTACTTATTTTCTGGAATAAGACCTATAGACTTTTTCTGCATATAAGACTTATATAGAGGTTTTAGAAGATAATATTTCTAAAATTGAGGGGCTGAAGCACCCCCATCTCCCCTATAGTGCCATGGACGCGGAGGTGCTGCAATGAATATCAACCACATTTAGTAACTTTTTATAACAATTACTTGAAATTTAAAAAAAAAAAATTATGATAAAAGCAAGAAAGATAGTCACCTGACCCAAATCATGGAATGGTAAAAATCTTTCCACCAATCAACCAAATCAACTTAATATATAAACAGATGGGTAGAAAAATTCTGTGGGTAATGTGCAGAATTCAATGTAGTTTCCCATTATGGTAATTATCAAGCATTAATTCTTCATTAGGAATTTCCTCACCGATGTCCACAGACAGAGAAATTGGCACACAACAGTCAGTCAGTTCTAACACTTGAATCAACTGTTATGAAATACGGACCATAAATACAATTGCATTATTAATTTAATGCATATTAAGTTAACCATAGCAAGTGATTAAAAGGTTAACAACCTGCAAAATGGTAATCAGTAAACTGAGTTCAAATTCCGGTTATGGTAGTTTGCATTCATTTTACACTAATATTTTTGGGAAATGTATAAAAGCATCTTTGCCAAGAGTTTTTTTTTTCTTTTTGCCTCCCAGCTGAATGACTGATGCTAACCTCCAGGAGAGCAAAGCATGTTTTTTTTCTTCTTCTCGCGTTTTCCACTGACATGAATCGGAAAGATTTTCTTGAATCACTTACTAAGTCTGCTGCTAGGAAAATCGATTCACTATATCGCGTTAGACAATTTTTCTCGCCAAAATCTATCTTATATATTTAATCTACCCTTAGATTCACCCCTACATCGTAGCGGTGAATCTATCATTCATCCTTACAGCGAATAATGTTGTCACAACTGGTTTGTTGCCTCTGCTATATATATATATATATATATATATATATATATATATATATATATATATATATATATATATAATATATATTCTTGACAAAATCCAAAGAAGAGTCGGCAAAGTTATCGATCCTCACCCTAGCATCTCGGCTACAATTAATTTCTCAACCGCCGTAACGTAGCTTCTTTGTGACTTTTTCTATAAATATTTTCACATTAATTGTTATGATCAACTTTCTTATTTGCTACATCGACTTTATGAATTTGAACGCAATACTAGATTGGCAGTTAGGTCTCATAATTTCACTGTTGAAATCATTAGTTATAACCGTAAGTTCTATGCTAATAGTTTATTCCCCGACGCTTCTCGCTTGCGGAACTCTCTTCTGTCTTCCCGCTTTCTTGTTAATTACGATTTTCAAATATCTAAATGCAATGTCAATCGTCATCTTCTGTCTCTTTGGATCCTGTTCTTTTATTGTCTTCTCTGTTTCTTCTACATTCAGTGCATCTTAGTAGCTTTTATCGCCTTGCTTGAAGTAAAATGATTAAAAGTCAGCCACTATGTAACCCAATTCAACTTATTGGTGAGGCGCTGGTCACTAACAAATGACCTTTTATGCCTCAACAAATGTCACGGTGATAACTCGATCATCTACTAGGGATAATTTTAACTTTTTTGTTTTACCTACCCGAAAAAGTGAAACCCATTTTCAAATCAAAGTTTTTTCGACTTGGTGGACTTGTGATGGTGTGTATAATTGGATCAGCAGTACTAGAAATGAAGTCGAAATCCTTCGCTCTACCACTGAACCCCATTGTCAGAAAAACAAACAAAAAAAAAACAAAAGAAAAAACAACAAACAAAATAAACCGAAGCTTGTAGCAAATTACTCTGACCGCTTTTGTGACTTCTTAATCAGTGTTTATAAATGAAAATTAATACAGGAATCGACTTTTAAGAGGAATTTTTGATTGACAATGTTGAAGAGATTTTTCTACAAAGAAGTTTTTGCAAACGAAGTAGGAGTTATTTATGTTGTTGGTTTTATGGTTATTTAGATAGAAAAAAAAACTTCGTTAGAAACAAGGAAAAGGGCAGTAAACTGTTACGTGATATCTGCCCTCTTGTATGGCAGTGAGTGTTTGTACAATTTCCTCAAAGATGAAGAAGTGACTTGAAGCAACAAAACATTTGGTTCTACAGAAGAATGCTGAGTATGCCTTGGTTCGATAATATGTGACCAACAACAAAATTTGAGAGAAAATGGAATCAAAAAGGAAACTTATAATTAACACCAGGAAGAGACAGCTGATTATTTTTAGGGTATATAATGAGGAAGGAGGGCTTGGAGAATCTGATACTCATAGGACAGATTGAAGGCAAGAGGGGCAGAGGAAAACAATGCATAACCTTCTTAGTGAGCTTGAGTAAATGGATAGCAGAGCAGGGTTTAGGTGAAATAACAGAAAGACAATATTTATTAAGAGCTGCAAGAGACAGGAAGTTGTGGAGAGCCATGATCGCCTACGCCCTGAGGGGACACGGCACATAAAAAAGAAGTCACGCCCTGTTACGTGGCCAGTAACCCATTAGGGTCACTGGGGCGCCACATTTATTGCAGCCATAGCAGTATGACTGAGACTAGATCTTATCTTAATCCTAGTGCAAAGTGAGTGTTATGGCGTAATCAGTAAGGATCATCGTCAGTCGCTTGCACAATGGCTTGCAAGCCAGATGCAGTCAGCCATGCTGTTGGGTATGTGTCGATAAATGATAAAGTTTATTATTACTCTTTACCGTTAAGTAGTTTAATATTTTTGTTTGTAGAGATGCGGAATGAAATTGTCTGAAAACAGCACACAATACATAATGGATAAGCATTGAGTGTGTGTATACGTATGATATTTATCCCGTCTCCCTACTGAGACGTGATGTAACACAAAGTCGGGTTTTTTTCTGTGGTTAACCAGAGCGCGTACACCCGGGCCAGGGCCCAAAAATTGTCCAGCCCCAGCAACCAACCACCGGTTGCATTGGCATCGGTATATGACTACCGGTCCACGCTCTCTAGTGCAATGAGGTGGGTACAGTGCGTCTGCGTTTCCAATAGTTTACACGTATGTAAGCTTACGTTTTTTTTGTTTTTTTTAGACAACTGCAGTTGACAGTGAATTATTTATTAATATCTTTCCACGTGTTCATATATAACAATAAGCGTTCAACATTCCTTTGTAAATAAATGCGGGGAATTCCGTCATATCCGTCTATAGCGGTAATTTTCCCGGCTTTTAAAAATAAATTCGGCTTTTTCAGATCTATTTCAGTATCAGTAAATTTCAGGTAATTTTTAACAGGATCATTATATTAATCATTAATGGTAGATGACGATGTCCTTTTAAGTTTAGCATTCTTTTCCGTCGCTAGATTAACTTCCTCTTTTTCAATCTATTGCGATGCAATCGGTGCAGCGTCTTACTTTCAAAGTTAGAATTTTTGAACACTTTATTATTTTTTATTTACGGGCCTTTCTCACGCGATTCTTAGCATAAAACAAAATGTACATATTTTGAGAAAAACGAATATGTATATGTATGATTAATCGCAGTTAATGTGGAAAACAAATGATTTGCTTTAAGCCTTGCCTAGATGCTGGTTCATTAACACGATCTGATATTAAAAAGAAAATTATGTAAAGAACTTTTGGCTAGGATCAATCACTTACGATAGGTTGATAAACGATACTTAATGGAAAGTAGAGAGATTTTAACTTACATTTTACGAGGGGATGCTGAAAAGTTTTCAGCCTCACTAAGAAGGGATGCTGTAAGTTATCAGCCTAACTAAGGGGGATTTCAAAACAAATTCTGATGTTTGGTCATTTAGTCAGATTTTAGGGAGTGGATAGATCCGAGAATTTTTCAGTCCTGTCTTGTTTGAAGCCAGAAATAAGAAGTATATTTTTAATTTAAAGTCTTTGTTGTGTTAAAAAATCTTTCTTTTTTTAAATATAAATCTATGATTAATTCTACTTTTAAACGTGAAACAATGTCAAATGTTTGTTTGAGAAAAGCATGTCTGAGTAAGTGCTATGAGTTATATATTCTGATAGAGAGGGATGTTGCTGTAGTTATACCAAGAATATGCTGACGCCTCTGAAGAAGTGTTTCGTGGTAAACTAAAATTGTTGTTAAGTGTCCGGAAACCAACAATTGTAACGAACAGTATTTTTCTTATGCATGTTTTTTGTTTGTACGAAGGAACAACAATTTTGTTTGTACAAAGAGACAACTATTACGTATAAAACTGCCATTTTTTATGATATTGTGAATTAGGATTACTTTTTCGTGACAAAGATTCTGTACTTAGTGTTCGGAATAATCAAGTACACTCGTTTATTAAAATAAGAAAAATGTTAAGCAACGTCGAGCGTGGCCAGTACCGACATGGGTGACTGCTTCGGAATGCTAATTGATGCGCGGGTTGTGTAATATGACAGTGACACGGAGTTGTTAATCGAAGAAACGAGTCCCAATTCCACTCGGAGTGAGAAAGGTATGGGTTCACTTCTCCCCACCCCCGGTTAATTTGTAAAACCTCTACCAGTTGAAGGAATTTTATTATCTCAAAAAAAAAAAAAATGTTACAATCTTATATTTTTTTTCTGGCTTTAAATAACCCACAAAAAAGGTTGATAAGACATAGAAAAGAAACAAATGTAAAATCACTTGCGCATGTGGCGAAAAAATGTTAAAATATGCGGTTAAGTCAGTGTTTATGATATTTCTTCTTTTTTTGCATATGTGCAGTGGAAATAAATAAATTCAGTGATATGCAATTAGGATTTGGGATAAAAACTAGTACTATCGGCTTCTTAATCGTGAAAAGACGTGTCATTTTTTTTCAGTACTAAAAGTAACCGAGGGAAATTGCTTCGAATGTGTATGGTTACAAATTACAATACATGATTTGGTCATTAGAATCATTTTATTGTGGTTGTTACAATGCTTTCATTGTCAATTGAAGATTTACATTTAAGATTTCTTTGATGTACATGAAACAAAAATCATGACAGAATCTTTTTGTATGAAATGTTAAAGAAAAGCATATTTCAGCGACAATGTGTTGTGTGTAGTGTGTGTACGGATATAAAAATGTGTACACAAATGTACACGGATTAATTTGTTTTTTTATGATTCTGAAATATAATCGTTTCACTTGAAAATAGCCATGCATAAACTTAAATATTCTGCAACAAAAAACGACATTACGTAAACACTGAAGCTAACAATGAAAAAGCGAATTACTTCTAATTCACTGATAGGGAATTATTCGGTTACTCAGAAATGAAAATCAGAGATTTAATCCCTTTATTTTGGGTCAAATAGGAATAACTCACCTTAGTAACTCATTCTAAATTTATCTAATTTTTCCTTCTTTGTAATATTCTCGTTTTTTTGGAGGTTGAGATATATGTTACGACTCAACACAGTGCTTTTGTGTAAGTAAAACTATTTGAAATGAACTAAGTCACATTTATTTATCAACTTACTGACATAAGCTTAGTTCTGTAGTTAGAGTTTGGCATTTAAAATATGGCAAAAGCTCGTATTAAATACGAAACATTAGATTGCTAGTAGATACAGAGAGAAATACTTTAACTGATCGGATAAACAATAAAATGATCTGTCAAAAATGGGTTGATATGGAAGGATAGAGATGCAATTATAAATACTTCAGATTGCCAATTTTGAATCAAATCTATCGATGAAATGAAAGAATTTTAAAATCTGTCAGTGAAAGATTAATATGTATGGTGAGGGATGGCAGATTTAACCTGCACGTGAATTCACTGACAGTAACGAGAGTCAGTAAAGAAATGCCAGAAACACAAAGTTACAAAATAGAATGAACAGACTAACATAGATAGATAGATAGATAGATAGATAGATAGATAGATAGATAGATAGATAGATATGTACAGATTGAGATAGATAAATATGTACAGGTTCAGACAGATAGATAGATAGATAGATAGATAGATAGATAGATAGATAGATAGATATGTACAGATTGAGATAGATAAATATGTACAGGCTTAGACAGACAGATAGATAGATAGATAGATAGATAGATAGATAGATAGATAGATAGATAGATAGATATGAACAAAGTGAGATAGATAGTTTGAGATACAGATAGAATAAGAGTGAGAGGGAAAGATATATGAAGACAGAAAGGAAGAAAAGAGAGAGAGAGAGAGAGAGAGAGAGAGAGAGAGAGAATAAGAATTTTGCAGAATAAAAGTAGCGATTGAATATTTTACTTACCTGACGAGACGTATATACAGACTGTAAATGGGACACGAACAGATGTAATAATCATCAACCAAATCAACCATAACTAATAAAATGGTAACAGTGTTAAGTCGACAGATACTCTGACCATGACGTTGTAGTAATTATTTAGTGTTGTCGTTCATAATAAATCCCATCAGACACGCGACTCGTTCCCTTCCTCCTCGCTTACAAAAATTATATAAATAAAAAAAAATAAATAATAGGTAAACTAATCCTGTGTATTAGAATCGCCACCAAATTATTTTTGAACACGAAAATAAGCAAGGCGTTCAAATAATATTTGTTTTAAGGCTTAATTGATGATAAATTGATGAAAGAAGAATTCGTATGTGTGTGTGAATATACGCGTATAATTCTAGAAAATTGTCTTTACACCGTTGTGTTCATTTTTAAATCGCGGCTCTCATACAGAGGATTTTTTGTTGTTGTCCTCTAACAGGCTGTCAGCTGATCAATGTCCATTGATAGTTGCATCCTTACTGAAAGAGACTGATATCATAAAACCATTTGTAGGAATCGTAGCCGGGAGCGAATAGTAAATTACAATAGCAAATGGGCGGTACTTATTTATTTTTGTAAGTGCGTGTGTTTACGTTAGTAAGAGGTAAAAAAATGGAGAGAAGAAAAATGAAGGAAAAGCAAGGTGTCCGTAGACGCACACGTGCGCACATGCGCACTCTGAGGCGAAAAAAGAAGAAACGCGTTTACGTACTGACAGAGAAAAGTATATGTGTGTGTATGTGTGTGAATTCAGTGGTATAGTGTAAGCGAAGAAAACAAAATCTTTTTATAGCTTCAAGTTTCATTTGATGATGTAGGTACCTCCACAGTAAAGTGATAACTAAAGTAATAAAATTAATTTAAAAAAGTGAAAAATCTTTCTTGAGGCTTTTATTTTATTTTTAAAATTTCATGCATTAGCTTGAAATTAAAATCAATTCAATCTGTCCATTGAGAAAAAACATTGCTGAATTTCAAACAGAATTTAAATTGAACTGAATGATTTTTTGTAATTGCTGAAAATGATTGATTTTTAGCCATATTTACAAATCTGTCAGAACAAAAAATATTTCTAAAATAAAATATACTTTTCTGAAACTTTACCTGAGGAAGATTAGCTGATTTAAACTTTAATTAATCTGATTTAAAACAAATATTACTTTTAGTTTAAAATATCGCAGAAAACCTTTTTTATCACAATTATCTCGATAAACTTATGTTTTGAAATTTTTCTACAGTGGAAATATCTGTAAAAATTACTATATAACGTGAGCTTCTTTTTTATATAATTTTTTTAACTCGCCAGTAATCTTAAAAATTTAAAGTAATCTAATATTTTATTGAATTTTAGGTACTTTGGCTTTAATTTTACTATAGTTACCGCTCTTATTTTCTGATGATGTCATATAGGGATCACCTTATGCACACAAAAAATATTTTAAAATTCTTTTTAACATACTACTGTACTGTACTACTGTACTGATGCGGCATTCACCCTGGGCGGATTGAGCCGGCTTCTTCCTGTTATGAGAAGAAGATTCTTGGGATAAATTACAGAAGTAGGGTACCCAGGCCTACTCGGATAACGTTCTTGCTTGCCGCGGGGTTCCCACAGACGCAGAGACAGGAACGACCAGAAGCCGCCGGTTACCGATGCAGACGCTCCTTGGATTTTCACCAGAGCCCTTGTTAGCCGGCGTGTGTGTCAGACCTGTCCGCCTTGGTGGCCCTACCAGGAACGAAGTTCCGGGCGGCATAGCTCTGACACTACCTTTTACACCCCCCCACCGACTGTGAGGTAAGGGTTGGACTTTGGGGGCTTACAGTACCAGGTGTTTCCAAGCGGTCCCCCATCTAAGTACTGACATGGCTCTACGATGCTTAACTTCGGTGATCGAACGAGAACCGGTGTTTTCACCGTGATTGGAGGTATTTTTAACATACTGGAGATCGCTGAACTGTAGTAAGCCTTTCCAGTTATTATTATTAAATATACTTTTTGCTTAATAACAATATCAGCTAACCACTAAAAATTAATACAAAATTTTAAACGATTTAAAAGTTTATAAATCATTCTAATTAATTGAAAACAATTCTTGAAAAATTCATTATTCTTCCAAAAACCTTAGAAAGTTTTTAATTGTTTTTTTATGAATAAGATATATTATGAACACTATTGTCTTAAGAAAAAGATTTAATTAATAATAAAAAAAGATTTTGACGATAAAAGTTAGTTTTTATAAAATTTGAGGTATTTTTTATCATGTATGCTAATTTTTTAACGAATCTTTGGAGGTACCTAGGTCACATCAGGGATTTTTGCTTGTTTTAGTTGTTTTTCAAGCAATTAGACATTTTTATAATTACGGATTTTTAGAAAGATTCTTAAATGTTAACCCAGAACCTCCTGTAATATCTATTTTCATTTCGGGAGTCGATCAGCAAAGTTAATCAGCATCAAGACCGGTCAATATTTAGCTGAGGGACTGCTTAAGAACACCGGGTACTGTAAGCAACGTCCTACAATCCGAAATAAGTTTTGGCTTTAAATGACCCACAAAGGGTTGATGAACCGTTAAAAAACAAATCACACAATCCATTTTGGATCTTTATTCATGCGTGATACATGGAATATGTCTTGTATTCATTTGAATTTTAACATCTAAACTACGGAAGGTTCAATTTTCTTTATTTCTATTGTTGGATTGCCGCCCCCTGACGACAGTCACAGACAGAGTGATATTCGAAAGGCTCTTCTTTTTCTTTCGACTTTTGGAGCGGCAACACCGTTTCTTTTCGCTCCGATAGGCACAAGGCATGTAAGAACTTCAGAGACATAGACTCAAGATTATAGTGAATTGTTTATAGCTTCGATTTTGTTTCTTTCTTTATCCTTCTGTAACTTAATACATTTATTAATTGTTGTTTGTTTGAATTCCATGTGTTGTGTTTTTTTTTACCTGGACTCACATGAGTCCACCAAATATTGTTTGAGGGACAAATGTAGCTGGAGGCATAAAATTAAAACCCTTTCCATTCATGCACACGCGACACTATCATTTGGAAAAAAGTTCTAAAGAGAGTTATAAATTGCGATTGATAAAGTACTTAAGATATTTTGTTTTTAAATTCAAGAAGTTGTTCTACGACGATTAGAATTTGTTACTGTAGATTATTTGATAATTTTACACGAGAAACATTTTTGATAACCTTTCTGTATACTATGTCTGTCGATAAAGATGTTTTTAATACCATCTCCTTTCAGGACGTAGGTGATCATAGCTCTCCACAGTTTCCTTTTCTTTATTATCTGTGAATTGCTATGACTTCTTGGGAATGAAAAGGGTGTGGTTTGTCTTGGCCTTTTTCACAATTTTGAATTCATTGTTGTTGTTCTCCTCGACTGGTTGTCACCTAAGTCTACGCTATTATTTAACCCATTGCTGAAGGAGGGGAGAGATGAAAGTATGTCTCATATATGGTATGGAGTTGGCTAGTCATCACTGTCCAGTCATGACATAGTTCAAAATCGTTTGCACGGTCTTGTGAGGAGCAGGGTGTCTTATTTTCTATCATATTCATTTCCCACATGAGTAGCGTTGCAAACCTATCACTGCTCTGTCGCTTTTTCCATGGCTCCCCACCAAACTTTCACAGCTGACTCGCTACATCCACAAGGTCGAGTCACTCTCACCCTCTTCGTATTTGAAAGAAGAAAATTCCAACCACCTGAAGAAGGCCGGAGCGTACAACGGCCGAAACGTTGTGACAAATATGGCGACAAAGATGAGGACAATAGTCCGACTAATGTAAATACTGAAGAAAATTCTACTTAGACAGCTTCTTACCAAGAACCGCCACATTGTTGAATAGACTCCCGCGCCGATACTTTCCCGAACACTACAATCTTAACCTGTTCCGTTCCACCGTCAATCGTTATTTATTTTCCTTATTCTCATAATCTTCACTTAGTACTCGAGCCTTCTACATCCATAGCACATACCTATTTCAGTAGGATTACGGCCATATCCCGTTGTAGCTTTTTGTTCCCGTAAGATCACCGAAGTTAAGCAACATCGAGCCTGGTCAGTACCTAGACGGGTGACTTATTGGGAATACTAGGGTAAACTTGGGTATGCGGGTGTGTAATGAATAATGACTCGGAATTGTTAATTGGAAAGCTAAGTTTCAATTCCAGTTGGGTTCGTTATATTCACTTTCGCACAAATACTCTTGGTAAAGGTATGAATCCACTTCTCCCCTAGCTATGGGTTAATTAGTGATACTTGTATCACTAAACCGTTATTATCCCCCCCACCAAATTCTTACAATATAAAAAATTATTTTCTGGCTTTAAATAACCCGCAATAGGTTGATAAGCCGTAAAAATGAATCAATCAATAAAATCTAATTCAGTAACACTCTAGCTTGAGTGACTCTTGGGCATTGTATTGGATGAATATTCTTCATAATAAATATATAAAATAAAATGCCCGTCGTTGTATTAATTTACTATTGCCAATTATCATTGCCATTCAATTTGTTTTAATTTGGGTTTATTTCAACAATTGACATTCTTTTATGATTGAAAAATAAGTTCGAAATTTGCGGCTTAAAACATAAAATAATTAGTGACAATTTACAAAAACGGAATACATAATATTTAATATTTACTTTGAGTAAAAAACCACGACACAATTCATATAGTGTTAAATAAATTTTTGTTTAGCATGAATTATTGTGATAACAATAAAGTAATAATAATTCCTTTAATTAATTTCCATCTCGATTTTTGCTGAGAAATCCTGACTCAGACAATCAAGCACTGACAATGGTGTTAAATATGCAACTCCATCAAGCCATTTAATCTTATCCGGTTTCTTTCTTTCTATTTTTACAGGGAAAACCCGTGGGATTTTCCAGTACTTTTGTGAGCGTTAATTTCACCGTTAAACAATACGTTTTTTTTTTTAACCTGTTACTCTCTTGAAAGGTGAAATAATTGAAGATTCAACTTTTACACTTGAAAGTCTATTCATTGTCAACATCTTTTCTTTATTCTTTATTTTTGTTGTTTATTCTTTCCATTTTGATCGTTTGCTTTCATTCTCCGACACTTCCATGCAGTAACGGTTCTAAGAGACAAGAAGTTGCTAGAATTGAAATGAAATAAATTATGACAAGCAGACAATAACAGGTTACACATAAATAATAAAAGAACTCCTTCAGGCATGCTGGTTTTCTAAGTATAGCACAAAGCCGAAAAAATAAGCTAACTAGTGGGGATCGAATTCACTACTCAGACGTAATAGAACTATCATCCTATTACACCAAGTGTCAAAGGCCTTCAAGTAAGGGACGCCAAAATTTTTTAAAATTGTGTGTGTTGGGGAGGGGGGTGGCTAAATAATATAATTTATATAAACTTCCTAAATGCTCCCATCATAGTTGATAGAAACCATTTTGGGGAGAATTACCATTTTGGAGGATTTGGGTGTTTATTTTTTTAACGATGGTTTGAGCTGAAGACTTGACAATTAAAAAAAGAAAGTTTCTTCGAATATTTGTAGACGGGTGGCAAAGAAGGTCGGCAATGAGGAGGGATTAAAATCAGAAGATGTAACAACAGCGTTCTCGGAATTAAAAAAAATTAAAACGTTCAGAGTTTATTTTAAAATTTTTTGATTACATAAACATCGCTTTATTTTTAATAAAATTCTCATTGGTTTACTTTTGATAATTTTAAATAAGGATCTTAGATAATTGAAAATAATGATTTTCATGCGTTTACACACACACACACACACACACACGCACGCACGCACATATAGATATATATGGGTAAAAATGTATAATAAAGTGACAAAAGTTTTCTTGTGAAACGTTTCGTCCTTTAAGACTTCACCGAAATTCGTCATACATATTGTTTTTCATATATAAAATATATATCGTTATCTCATATATATATATATATATATATATATATATATATATATATATATATTGCTAATATTCTGAGTAATTTGGAACCTATTAAAAATAAGTAGACGAAACTTGTCTAAATTATTTAATGAGACAAGTCTTATATATATATTGCAATCAATATATATATATATATATATATATATATATATATATATATATATATGTATGTGTGTGTGTGTGTGTGTGTGTGTGTGCGTGTGTGTGTGTTTATTTATTCTTATAAAAGGCACATACACTAAAACTTCATGAAATAATAATTTATTTCATTAGTTAAATCTAAAACAAAAGATTATCAAGAAGACTTGAAAAACCTTAAAGTTAATAATTTTATAAAAACAAAATTCTTTTGGAAATATCCATGCTAATTACTAATACTATATATATATATATATATATATATATATATATATATATATATATATATATGGCAATTTTTAAAAAAGTAATATATTTTTATTTACTAATCCAAGAGATTTTTTTAATTAAATGTTATTTTTAGTGGATACCCATTATTTGAGTAGACACTCCGTTTATTTATTAAACAATATATTTATTTTCGTCTACCGGCCTGAATATTCGAGAAATATTATTAAAAGAAAATAAGCGGTCTCTGGCAGGATTCGAACCCGCGTCCTGGCAGGCATTATTCAATTTTTCTTAATCACTCTGTGGTCGAGACGGTATAAAGCACGTCGGATCTCCTGCCTTTTGGTGTGTAATATTCGTTCATTATCATACTTGCCGCGCTGGTCGATAATGTAACCAAAGTAATGAATAACTGTGTACGTGAAGACATTCCCCTTGGGGCCGTTTCTTTATAATTACCCATCCCCCCCTGTATTTACCCTACCAAGCCTTTTTTCTTTGGCATTCTTCTTCCATATTTCCTTCTCTGCTTCTGTCCCTTCACGTTTTTCTTTGCACCTTTGCTGTCTTCTTAATTTATCACCCACTTCCAAAAAATCACCCACCTCATGCCGAAGAAAGGAAGATGGTGACGTTTTAATTAAACCTAAATTAAAAAAAACAAAACAAAAGAAAAGAAACAAAAACATCAGAAACCCTTCGAGACACAGATAAATAAGTTTATCACAGCTAATAACGCTGAAGTAGGATCCATCAAACAAAACAAAACTGTAGGTAAGTATTACTACAATTACCTTTTGCTTGAGGCTACGTCTCATAAATCCACAAGTATATTCTTCATGTACCGTGTCCCCTGAGGATGTAGGCGATCATGGCTCTCCACAACTTCCTGTCCTTTGTAGCTCTTAATAAATTTTATCTTTTTCTTATTTCTCATAAACCTTATTCCGCTATCCATTTAGTCAAGCTCACTAAGTATGCTATGCCATGTTTTCCTCTGTCCTTTGCCTTCAATCTGCCCAGTGGGTATCAGATTTTCCAAGCCCTCTTTCCTCTCTATGTGTCCTAGATATTTCAGCAGTCTCTTCCTGATGTTAATTATAAGTTTCCTTTTTGTTTCCATTTTCTCTAGAAGTTTGTCGTTGCTCACATATTCGGTCTAAGGTATTCTCAGCATCCTTCTGTAGAACCGCGGTTCTATTGCTTCCAGTCTTTTCTTCATCTGTGAGGATATTCACTACCACATAGGAGGGCAGATATCACATAACAGTTTAGTACTCTTTTATTTGTTTCTAACGAAGTCTTCCTGTTTCTTAATACTCTGCTTAGCTTTTGGAAAGCATCTTTTGCTATCCCAATTTGCCTTCGCATTTCAGAATCCCACTTTCCATCCACTATTAAAACACTTCCCTGATATTTATTTTTTATTCTCCGATTTGTAATTTGCATTTTCGGCTCATCCTTTTGCTATCACTTATCCAAAAACTAAACCAACAGATCCTACAAGATCAAATATAGTGTTAATTCCACCAATGATTTTTAAAATAGTGCAATCAAATAAATCGATTAATGATACTCTATCTTTATTTGCCAACGCACTTGTCAAAGAAACTATAGATATAGTAATAATAAATATATATAAGCATTCTTCGCTTCCATATCCTAATGTCAGACCAACAATTCTACGCAAATTTCTATCCGACACAATACAAATATATTTTTACGATCATTATAGTAACATTTGTACAGACTGACGGTGTAGCTATGAGTTCTCTTCTCAGTCCCATTTTATTCATTTTTTTACATAGCTCAAGTAGAAAACAAAATGTTTAATAATTTGATCATACCTATGTTTGATATATCAATGACATGTTCAACGTTAAAACCTTTACATTTTGCTTATGAACTTAATATTAATAATAGAATTCTTTTCCATTTTTAGTAGACGCTAATAGTCATAGTTTTACTATATAATATATAAATCCCACATGCAAAAATGCGGGTCTTCTCAATTATAAACGTGAATGTCCTGACAGATATAGAACAGTTGTTAAAAAATGATTGCCAAGAAAACATAATTTCTTCAAGATACCTTATTGAGTAGTACTATAAACAAACACATCTCAACAATAATTTCCCCAACGATGTCTTCGATGTGCAAATCAAATTAGCCTTAAAGAATTTAAAATAAAATAACAAGCAATCATCGTGATATAAACAAAAATAAAAACATCATTAACTGATTTACCACATCCAAATACACCCTAACAATATAAACAAGATGAAAAAGCCATTAAAAGTATAATTCACCAGTACATATCGCTTAAATGATTCCAATAAATACTTTAGATTTATAACTTAAAACGTTTAAAACTTGTAAAGTAATTATAAAAACAATTCAAGACCTTAAAAATTCCCTCTATGTAAATAAAATGTTGTTTATGAATTCTAATGTCATTTGCATCTCTAATAGTAAAAAAACAAAACAAACTTTAATTTGCTTTTACTGTTAATTTACATTAATATTTTCCGTGAGAGGTTGCTCAAATATTCGTTTAAGCGTCTAAAGATAATAAACTAGGTTCAGAAAAATACACATAAGAAAGTGGGGATTACAGCAATAATACATACATACATACATATATATATATATATATATATATATATATATATATATATATAAAATGAACATTGAAGTCAACACTCAGAGGCAACAGGTGAAACAACGCTGGACGCAATCGTCAGGGATTGAAACAATGTTCACTTTTTTTTTTTATATTTACATACGCTCTATCTCTGATATTGAGCACTTTATCCCATAAATATAGCACACGTTAAAACTATATTCCTTCACATATATATATATATATATATATATATATATATATATATATATATATATATAAGACAGATAAAGATAGATAGATAGATAGATAGATAGATAGATAGATAGATAGATATATAGAGAGAAAGAATGAGTGAAACAGTCTGACTGATTGATACATAATGATATATCGATAGAAGTATCGCTTTATAACCAAATATTATAAATTAGAAACGATTTCGGTGTCATGCGTACTCATATGTGTTTCAGTACAAGTAGAAATAAATATGTATGTTTTCTGTCTACAAGGCTCTCTCTTTCACACACACATAACGTCCACTCACAAATGTTTAAGCTCTCGTGAGATTTAGTTTATATGAACACATTATCCAACATTTTTTTGAAAATATTAAGCCCATGAAAGCAAACGCAAATTTAAATGCAACAATAAATTGTTTGTGCCTTAATGTGTGTGTGTCTGTTTTCAAAGGTCAAACGGGCGAAGCGTTTTCAAACAAATGACAGCGTATTTTATTAAGATCTCACATATAGCTCTTTAAATATATTTTCCCAGTTATTATTGCTGAATTCTGCTTTCTCACCGAATCAGTCTTCTCATCCCTCCAGTTTTTAGTCATTAATATCTTGGCGCAATTTACTGTTATCATAACGAAGCCACTGCCACTTGGCGTCGTCGGTGCATGGCAGATAACTCTAGTACAGCAAAAGTTATAGACAGTGAATGTACTCCTCCACTTTAATTTGCGACATTAGAATTAAAAAAAATGTCTGACATACTTTATTATAATTTTCCCTTAAAAAAGAACGAGGAATAATTTAAAAATGCTGTCAATAAAACGCGGAGAAGATTTTACGTCTTTTTTTGTTCATAACTTTCGGTTCTGACGACAGAGTAGTGAGTTCCATCTTCAATGGGACTCTTATATTTTGAACCTGTGCCACATCTAAGCTACGGTTAGAAAATCACCATAATTTTCGGTCCTGTAACATTTTTAATTGATCTCTGATCTTTCGGAAAAGGTCAGTTGTGCGTAAGAGTCAAATAATTCACGTGTTCCAGAATTAATTTCGGGATGAGATCATGTGATATGTGATTAACTAATAACTACTTTTGATGGCTTCTTTTCAACCTTTCTGCCGATTATTTCCAAAAAGTCTTTCTTAATTTCGCCTTTTCATAAATTCCAATGTCATTCGGAACTAATAAAAAAACCCAAAAAAAACAAGGAATCGGTAAGCACCTTCTACAAAATACATAGTGATTAAAATAACATTGTTTATTCTTTGCAAAGGGATATCGAAGAATTGCCATTGGAAGACAACCCTATTGTCCGCCTTAAAATCAAAGACAAAATTAAATCTTAAATTCGTGCGTTTTCAATTTAAGCGGCGAAAATGTGTTGACAATTATCCTTTGCTAACAATTGACTACTTAATGGGATAGGAAAGGACAAACAACAACAACAACAACATTATAATGATAATAATAATAATAAAGCTTATGTAATTTGAAATCGAAAATACATTCAAAATGTTACAATGCTCTAGTTCTAAAAATTAAAAAAAAACAACAACTGATGTGTCAGCAATGAAGAGCAAAGAATATATTTTGACAAAAGAGGAAATTCTAGAAACTAAGCAAGCTATAAACTTTATTTATAACAAGTCGTAGCATCGATATTCAATCATAAAAAATATTATCCATGAATTTCTGTCCTTACAACACCTTTCAGATAGCTTGTGTATTCCATCATATGTGAATGGTTTTAATTCGATTAATCCTTTGAAAAATCTTTGGAAATTTTGAACATATTAGAACTGCCGTCGAAAATGGATGTTGGATGGATTGAAAGAAATGATAATCGAAAGATAACAGTTTTGGAGAATACACTCTGTACGTAGAAGAAATTTCAATTCCAGCTCTTTGGTCGCTTACTATGTCGAATTTTCAACTTGAAGACAGACCTTGTTTTTTCTGCTCAAATGCGTCATTCAAGGAAGCCAGTTGCTCACTGAAGAATAATATAGTAGTATGCTTAACGTCCCGATAATTTGCAATAAAGAATTTCTTTTAAAATCTACTAAACGCAGAGAAGTCCTATCATTATATTCAGTTTAGGTTCAGGTGCATGTTTTTCTGAATCTAGCCTCAATTCATTTTTCGTCAAAAATATTTTTTCTGTGTCGAGCAAGAAGGGAAAGACAAGCATTTAATTTTTGATAGATTTTCGTTTCTGTGAGTTTATGTGGAAGCCGTTTCTCTTGCATTTGAATTTTTTAAGGCTTGTATATACAAGCTACAGTTGGCTGATTGCATAAGCGATAAAGGACCGAGCAAAATTTAAAGATACTTTTAAGGTCTTTCAATTATTCTGCAAATGACGGAGTCGCGAATGTTTGCATTAAAGAAAGGATTTAAAAGACGGACATTAAACATGGACTTAGCAATGTAAACTTTTCATGTAAGAGAAAAAAGGAAGGAAGAGGAGAGCATATGTACGTTAGCTTGGGTGTATTTGACCATTTGAGTGGTAGTTAAATAATTAGTTTCTAAATTTACTAGTTTTATTTTAGACCACCGGATGCCATAAATAAAAGGGGGTTTCTTGGTTTTATATCGGAAAGTGAATTTGCCATGTACTTTTGAATAAATGGAGATTTTAAGAAATCCTGTCTTAAATTAAGAAAAAATCAAATTTCAAAGTTTATTCGAACACTAAGAGAAAGACATCATTTCTTTTATTAAAGATTTTTCCTGTCCCGTGCAAAGTAAGTAATTATCCCAGACTAGATGAAAAATGTAATTTCTATTTCAAACTGGTCATTAAGCCTAATCAGTGCTAAATCCTTCTTTTTGTATGCCGTCTCTCTTCAGGCCGTTGGAGATCCCCACAACATTCTAGCACTTATCAATGTTTGTCTTTTTACTATCTCTTCCACTCCCTGTTCTGCCACCCATTTATACATATTTATTATATAGGTTACTTCCCTCTTGAGTTCAAGATGTCCTGTGGGTGTTAAATTCTCCATGCCCTCTTTCTTCATTATGTGTCTAATTCTAAGTATCGTTTTCGTTCTCATTTCCCTTAAGATTTCTTCGTTTCTCACATGATCCGTCTATGGTATTCTCAGTATCCTTCTGTAGAATCACATTTCTCTTACTTCAAGTCTTCTCTTCTCCTGTGAAGAAATTGTCAATCATTTACTGTCATATAGAAAGACTGATATTGCATAACAGTTCTGCACTTTTTTCTTTGTATCTAACGATTTTTTCATTTCTTAATACTCCGTTTAGCTTCTGAAAGGCATTTTTCGCTATTCCAATGTACCTTCGGATTTCTATATTAGATTTTCTGTCTTCTGTTTAAACACTTCCCAGATGTTGACATTTCTCTCCATGCTTGATTTTGTCATCTGCAATTCATAGCACGCATCTTAGACTGTTCCTCTTGTTAACGACCATTCATTGTCTTTTTGTAACTGTTGGTTTGTCTTTTCTTTCAGTTTTCCTTTACTACAATTTCTAGGTGTTCCTGCAGTTTCAATTCTGTTTCTCTCATCAACACTATGTCATCTGCGTATTTTATGTTTGTGAAAACTGCGCCTGCCAATAATAAATACCAGCAAAACCTGAAAATCTCGGAAATTCGCCAATGTCAAATACATATTTATACAGAATGAAAGAACTTTACAGTATCAATATTATTTAGCAAATGTCTCCTCGCTTTGCTTATGAGATATTAGTAGTCGGTCAAGATCACCTAGTGATAAGAGTAGAATAAATTCTCCATGTTGTATAACGGTTTTATACTCTCATGACAACAACACCCCTTATATATATATATATATATATATATATATATATATATATATATATATATATATATATATATAGTACAGCTAATAGATCCGTTGGTATATAATCCAGATAGATCCTAGTAATATCAAATATTAAAACTGATCCACAGAGAGCTCAATGTATTTATTATAACAGACCATATTTTCAGCAAAAATACAAAATGAGGTAGTTTTGGATTTTTTGCTGTAATCTATCTATCTATTTATCTATCTATCTATCTATCTATATATATATATATATATATATATATATATATATATATATATATATATATTTATGAATAAAAATGACAATAGGAAAACTGGTAATTGCTGACGCGTTTCGTCCAATGTGAACTTTATCAAAGCAAAATATGAAAATGAAATAAATTGAACAAAGTAACTAATAAAAACAAAAACAGAACACACACACACACACACACACACACACACACACACACACACATATATATATATATATATATATATATATATATAATCTACTACATGCTCAGTCGTACCAACATAACAAATTTACTCGATTAAGTCCTGCAGGACGAAACGCGTCTAATTAAATTCTTTCCATTTTGCCCCAATATATATATATATATATATATATATATATATATATATATATATATATATAGATATAGATATAGATATAGATATAGATATATCATTTCACTCCAAAACAAGGCGATAAAGCCAATAACAAGTAAGGGAGTTAATGTGAGTGGAAGAGTCTCAGAAACAAAACATTATTAAGGAGAAAGGACAGTAAAAAACATGAATTAAGAAGACAGAAGATGACGATTGGTATTGCAATTAAATTTTAGGAGAGTCAAAATTGACTGGAAAGTAAGAAGGCCTGAAGAAAGTTACATAGACAAGAAGCGCGCGAGAGAAAATAAAGCAGTTATTAATGAGAATATTTGGAATTAATCCATGCAAGATGTCACAGCTCTAGCATCATTACTTCATAGTTAAACTTTTGTTTTGACATGTTTCGTAGATAGTCGACTTCATCAGTAAAAATTCAATTTTTATTTCAATAAAATCTACATCAGCGAACAAATAATTTTGAACGAAGTCTTCCCATTCTCGTTCACTCTCTTTACCCCCTTACGTCGTAGTGACATTATCTCCTTCCTTAGGGTGAGATGATTAACAAAAGAAAATGAAAAAAGGTTTCTTTTCTGCAATTCTTATTGCTTTAATTGACCAGCTTTTTTATCTGTTTGTGTATGTAAAATATTGATAGTTGGTTTGTGTTGTTTTATTAGTGTATTTATACTTGAATTTTGGCGAGTCTGATTATTTGTATATAGGTACGTGTGTGTGATTGCTTGTATATGATTTTACCTGTATATATATATATATGTGTGTGTGTCAGGCATAATTTTTTGCGTGGGTTTTTGTTTGTCTGTCTTTATTCTTCTTTTTATTCTTCTTTTATTCTTTATTTTTATTTTCCTTTTTTGAGTTTTTCTTCTTTTTCCTGTGTGAATGAATATCCGTCCTTATATTTGCGTGCTCATATATTTGATTTATATATATATATATATATATATATATATATATATATATATATATATATATATATTAGGATATGAATGTGTTTGTCCTGTCAATTGAAAATTCCTTCCTATCCACCTATTTGAATTCAGATTCCATGTATCAAATATATGTAGTGATCTTAGATAGTTCTTACATCAGCATCGAACTTAACTGATAAATTGGCACTGCGCTAAGAACAATAACATTTTTCTCTTAGTTTCATTTATGAATAATTTTGTAAAAATATTAAACTTGATACTCGGTTAAATTTACAATTGGACATTCATAAATTTTAATTTTTAATTTAAAATTTAACGGTGAAATTATAACTTTATTTGTTATATTGATTTCTGATTTAATCTAATAACATTAATGCACTAATAGATTGTATTTAGGGTATATTGTCACATTATTTTGAATTACCATATATTTGTATTCTGATTGGTCATCACAGATTACGTAACAATGTTTCCCCTACTGAAGGGGTTTGGTTGGTTTTTGAATTCTTAAAACCCTTTATTTTGCAACCAACACCATCACTTGATAAGACACCAGTAGCATTGAAACAAAATTGCAATTTTTGTAGTGATGTTATAACATGCATATGTTATAATTTTACCGCCTGATAGGGCGGCTTTTAAGCTAGTTTTGAATAAAATACGAATTATAGATCAAATAAAGTGAAAAGTATGCAAATATGAATGGCATAGTCACTTTATTATTTTATCAAGATTACTTCTAAGCTCTTTATTATCTTTCATTCTTGATGATAAAATCCCGACCAGCTCAACGAATGGAATTTTTCTCGGCTATCTTTTACGCAGACGTGTCTGTTTAACTTATATAATTACAGAAATTCTCATCAACGTCCGAAATAGCTTTCTCTCGCATGCTTGAACGAGACGACAACACTATCAAGAGTAAATCGGTCAGTTTGTCAGTTAATCAACACTCTGAATATAAACTGCCTTAGAGAGCGACGAACACTTTCGTCAATGTCTTGACTCTTTCGTAAATACACACTTATTCTTTATCTAGTAAAGCCAGGAGTGTAGCCCTACAAGAATCTAGATTGTGAGCAGATCTTTTAAACTGGTTAACCATAACTATCAATTTGGTATTTTCTTTATCTTTGATGAGATTTAGACGGCATTAATATAAATGCCAACAAACAAACAATATATATATATATATATATATATATATATATATATATATATATATATATATATATGATACCCACTACGATCCGTCATTTCTTAGATCCCAACACCTACGAGCTGTCAAAGTTTTTTTAACGATATCATTACCCCATATCTATCCATCAATAATAACATCACATTAGCTCATGAATTCCTTCAAATTCTAAAAACTATACAACCAAACCAAGGTATTTTAGCGTCACTCGTTATATATATATATATATATATATATATATATATATATGTGTGTGTGTGTGTGTGTGTGTGTGTGTGTGTGTGTGTGTGTGCGTGTGTGTCTGTGCATGTGTTTAATATCTGATTAATTGCTTCAGCATGATATTCCAAAAATGCGTTCACATTTTATAAAACACATTCCTGATGCCAATTCATTAAAATCTTTATCAGTTAATTATTTCTCTAAGTGACGTTGATAAATTAAGAACCCTGTTGTGATGGAAGCATGCTGTGCTACAAAAACACCGTGTTATTTCTTATCAGTTTTTTATGTCTTCCATTTATCACTCTACATTTATATTGAAAGAGTTTAGTGTCGACTAACATGCCACTTATTTGATATTAGCTCGAAAAAAACAACATATTGCTTACTAACACTACAATAAAAAAGAAACGTTTGCTCCAAACAGCATCAGTGAGATGCGTGTAAAACAAAACCCACAAAAACAGTATAGAACATTAAATTTTTAAAAAATTACAAATATTAAAAAGTAATAATTATAATAATTAACACGCTAATTAAATTCAACACCTATTTATGTATATAAGGTGAAAGTTCTTTTCTTTGTTGTAAGAAGAGCGTGAGAAATGGTTAAGTGGCTCTTCTTCTTTGTACGAGAAAGTGGGAAGCGAGAAGCATGAGAAACATTCAAAGAGTAAACAGAATAATGGAATTAAAAGCAAACATATTACACTATAAGATTTATTTCTTAACATAAACTCCATCAACATCAAGGGACTTCTGCAAACAATAATACTCGCTCTTTATTTAAACAAACCGGGAAGAACTGTGGGTCCTGATAATTTAACATTGTGAAAGCAGATTTTTCACGTTATTAATAATAATCTCAAAATGGCTACCTTTCAAAAATGTTGTTATGGTTAGGAAATAAGAAAATCAGACGTTAAATGAGGTCTTTAAGTTGAATGACTAATGATTTTCCATCGAAATCCTCGCAATGCCCATGAGGTAGCAAGGGACACTTCGGAGAGTGTAGAGGAAACTCGGTAGCGAAAAACTGTTCTTCAAGAGGAAGAGGGCTGGATGTGCATCAATTAATTGCAATTTCTCAGTCATTCTTGTTAGAATGATATGTTTAGTATATGACTTCTGAAAAAAAATAAATGACTGTGAACATCTTCCTTTAATTTACTTTGTAAGCGTGACGTATGCAGCAGTTTGATAACCGGAAGTGGATTAGCTACTTTGTCCAACAATATTTTTAATACCTCTATTTTTGAATTCTGACAAAACCTTTAATTTTTCGGGAATCATCTATTTTAAATACATCAAACCTTTATGAACAGTTTCTAAATATTCACAAGAACCTTTTCTTATAGAAAATTTGATTTCAGAACATCTACTTAATTTCTTAGGTAAAGGAATAGGAGAAGACGAGCCAAGTTAAGTAACTGTATCGACATTAAATATATATAGAGTTTTTCTCTTTTTTTTATTTCCTTCGGGGTTTCCCCCTGTGTCACATGAGCGTTCCTGTCACTACGACATTATTGATGCCTGTCTAACTGGAAGGGTTGCCTTCCTCATTCACGGTGACGCAGTCACTCCTCTTATTTTGTTTTGCTCTCTTTAGTTTTTCACCTCTTCCTTCTTGGAAAAACGCAGACACTACCTTTCCTTCTCTTCTCAGATTACCTCCTGTTTCGGGAAGATGCGGTAATATTGCTTTCTTTTCTTTGCTGTCACTCCGGATTGACAGGATGCTATCCCGTCCTTGCCACCCAACCCGTTGCTTAATTTAAATTTATTCTTGTTGCCTTGTTAACTTATTCATTTACATTGTTTTTTGCATGTTAATCTTTTAAAATTTGTTTGCAGAAACATCCTTATGCTATCTAATGCTATCATGTCGGTTACTTAGCAACCACGCCACATTTGGCGCTCTATTTTTAACGGCACATTGCCATATTGGATTCTACTTAGCAACACAGCACTTTCATTTGGGTTCCCGCCAATTTTTGCATTTACTAAACGGCATGTCTTGTTCGGCATCTTTTTCATTCGGCACGTTGCTATCTTGAATTTTTACTTACCCGTCCCAATTCACTTTATTTAAGTGTTTTCATTTGTGTTTTTTCTGTGACTTGTCATTTACCGATGTATTATTAATTTCAACGTTGATGAGTTCCAACCACGAACTTTTCCTTTCATCAAAGACTATATCAAACACTAACATTTCCAAAGACTTATTACATGCGCGTGGTTACTTTGCTCCTTTTTAGGACTATTAATTAATTTAACCATGTTTGTATATCTACAAACTTTGGAGCTCTTTTATTCGTTTCATCACTTATCAGAAATCTCTTTCAGTACTTACAAATGAGCAATTGTACATATCTATTTTTGGGACTCTTTCTAGAGTTTTTCACAAAATCAAAATACAATATTTAGGACACTTTCAATTTCCAGATTTGTTTCTGGACAAATAAGCAATATCAAGATTTAATGAACTTTTGCATTTTATACGCAATCAAGCAAGTTTTTTTTTTAATATCACAACACAATCTAAAAAAACAAAAAATCATATGGTATCGTAGTTTTTAAATAGTTAAGACGAACGAAAACGTATATATATATATATATATATATATATATATATATATATATATGGCTTTTTATTTTCAAATTATTAGATTCCGATGTTCTGGATGTTTGTCCTTAACAATCGCTTTCTGTGGAGTTAGTATGACGTCAAGATGATAAGTCATTTCGTGGTACTAGTTATTATCGGTGCTAAGTAAAATCTTAGGAAATAGCAGACAACAATCATCAGTGTGTCAAAGACGAATCTAGGGGATAAATCTGATTAGAGTTTTTTTTTGTAATGATAGCCATGTACCCGGATATATTCAAAAGTGAAATTTAACTGAAAGTAAAAAAAATACGCTGAATTAAAAAGATAAGCAAAGGAAACGTTTGAATATCTCTCTCACTGTATCTTTCGCTATCTCGCTCTCTTTCTCTCTATATATACTTTGCTCTCTTTCTCTTACGTGTGTATTTGGAGTTAAATCGCTAGAAAAAGAAAAAAAAAGTTAAAAAGAGCCATATATACATATAAGTATATATACGTCAATATAAGAATATATATATAGGTTCACTTACAAGACCATATATCCACCTTTCTTTCGCTCTATCTCACTCTGTCCCTCTCTCTTTTTACCTCCCTCTCATTGTTATACACATTCGGATATCTGTTTTCAACCACTCTTTCTTAGCCCTTCATTCATTTTTGTTTCTTGTCTGGGGCTAAAATACTAACATGAAACAACACAAACACACAAATAATATATATATATATATATATATATATATATATATATATATATATATATATATATATATATATATATGAAAAGAGAAAGAGAGAGGGAGAAACAGAGAGAGAATGCGAGAGATAATAAGGTCAAGAAAAACTGACTCACCATTTCCCTAGTTACCACTAAAGATAACATGCGTCATTACATTTGTTCCCTGGACACTTCAGGCATTCGTGATGGAACGCTTAAGAAAGAAACCATCTGTAATTTGTAGAGATTTAAATCATTTTTATTCCCTGTTCAAAAATAATTTGCTTCTCCACGCAATGCTCATATTTCACACGATCCTAAATGTATAGCCTGAAAGTTTTATCAGCATCAACATTTTACCAGGTTAATTAAATTTCATTATTAAACACGGTGACTTGCATAATAACACCTGATATAGTGTATATTTTATAAATCAGTCAAATTCAACTCCCGGAAATGATTTTTTTTCTTTTTTAAATCTTTAATGGGATCTCTGATTATATACATTCGACCATAAGTCATTTAGTTGCATTCATACTGACCATGAATTTGTTTAACTCGATAAAACAAAGCTCATAAATATTACCTGTAATGACAGGTAATTTTATTTTTACAAATTGAAACTTAATTAAAAAATTAATAGCGAATGTTTCGCGAAAGAACACATCATGATTTCTTACTCTATGGCGATCAATAGACACATTTCTGCGATAGCATTAGATTTTAAAATTTAATACTAGAAAGATGATGATAATTTTTTCCAAGCCCAATTATAAAAAAAACTACAAATACTCATGAAAATTTAACGGTTTTCTCAGCATCCCTCGTTCGTGAGCATATGCAGTGGCACCAATAAATTTAGTCCGACCCGAAGAGTACTGAAGGGCGAAACGCGTCACAAGTAAACTTTCCCACTTTTTCATACATTTTCTCCAATATTGTTCTTGATATATATGTATGACAAAATTCGGTTATGCCTAACAAAACATATCGACTAGGAAATTACTGTCCGATAACACGTTCAAAGCTAATGCGCAGATCTTCATGGGAAAGCAAATGTATCAATAGTTACAACTTAGTCGTAAAGCGTTCATATAAATCAGCCCTTGGTTCCGTGTCAGTGCACATTACATAACAAATTTAGGGTCTTGATTTCAAGCAAGGAAAGGATTATATTCTTCTGGCAGCAAATTTAAATGTGTCATCTCAAAAGTCAATATAATAGAATTTTTTAAGTTACTGTGCTTAAAACCACTGGATATGACTATGTACGTGCGCGTAGCGTAGTGGTTATCGATGCGGTAAGAAGGATCGGCATGACTTCAAATTGCAGATGAGGCCGCTGCGTTCACGTTCCCTAAAATAGTAATTGAATACATCTCTCAACTCAGCTAGGGGTTAAATAATAAGCTAGACTGGGCTCTGTAGCCTGAGATAGCAACTAGTCTAGGAGGAGGAAAAGTCTGAATTCAAAACCAGCCTGAATAGGGCTGGGCTCCGTCGCGCTGTCTTTCCTTAGGTGCACTACTGCAGCAGTACATATGATGTTTCTAGGACCCGTGGCGCGTGTCTGTCTATAAAAGTTTAGATAGGATCCAGTGGATGTTTTAATGTAACTGAAAACAAAAAGTAAATCTGAAAGTAGCCGTTGACATTTCTACGACACATAATGAGGAAAGAGGTCTTGGAGAATTTGACGTACTAAAGGCAGGAAGGGATAGCAACAGTGCGTTTGTGTCTTTGTAAATGGATAACAGAATAGGGACCGGGGTGGGGATAGTAAGGGGACAGTTACAAAGGGACAGGCAATTGTGGTCGTCAATGATCGCCAATTGTATTTGATTCGTATTTATCTTACCTTGTATTTGATTATTTTTTTCGAAGAGATATTCTTTAGTTTCAGGAATATTTCGTTTTGCCTTTAATAAATATCGGTTGATGTGCATTGTTATTAAATGTCGATTTTGAAAATATTAATGCAACATCCTTTTTTTACTTTCCATTGGAATTTGAAGAAATGGAATAATCTTGTTTTGCATTTCTTTCCTTTGAGCATTTGGTCTTATAGCTGAATGGAGTCTTGGTGGGTTAGTGAAATTTGAATTACGTAAAATAAGATAAACTTTGAACACTTAGCTATAATATTCAACAGTACAATTTATTGACGTCTTTTTTACACAACAATGTTTTGTATGCTAAGGAGGTATGTATTGATTTGTCTGTATCCAGACACATCTTTGTAGAATAAAAGATTCATATTTGAAATGTATAGTTTATGTTTAAAGTTCACAATAGTATAAATATTCTATTCACAATCTAATTACTACCGTTGTTGTTGTTGTTGTCGTTAATAGATCGTTTTATGTTTCGCCGCTACATTGCATCGAACGAGTGAGGCAAGTATTTATATTAAGAAGACGAACTGTCGCTCTTGTGTCATGGCGACATGATGTAGATTCAGGCTGGCATTTTTCGGTCGAGTGATTTGGTATTGATAATATTCACATCGTATTGATTCTAGAAGTTTCTGGATCGACTTACTGAATACTGAAAATATTTTCTTTATATAACATTTATTTTTCAAAGTTTTATAAAGTATTTTTCTTTTGAATTTACTTGTGATTGGTTGAAATATTTTTTATATCACGTCCGTGCCAATATTTTTTAGTGGTCTCTTCTGTCTGGAGCACACCGAATTGGTATAAATTTCTCACCAATTTTCCTCTTACTATCTCACTCATTCTCTGTTCTGCTATTCATTCATACAAACGCATTACTCAGTTTTCTACTGCTTTTCAATATGTTCTGTGAGTTTTAAATTTTCCAAGTCTTCTTTTTTCATTAGGTGCCCCCAGAAATTCCAGCTGACTCTGTATGGGCCTTAGCAAAAGTGTCCGTAAAACTTCCTCGTTGCTAACATGTTCTGTTCATATTATTCTCAGTATTCTTCGAAGAAACTTCAACTGTGAAGAAATTATCCATTATTCGCCGCTTTATTGAAAGATCAATATTGCATAACAGTTGAGATCTTATTTTTGTTCCTGGTAAAACTTTCCTGATTCTTAATATTTGATTTAGTTTCTAGAAGGCATCTTTCGCTATTCCAATTCATTTTCGGATTTCTCTGTGACATTTTCCGTCGTCTATTATAACATTCCGCCGATTGTTAATTTTCTGTACTTGCTTGATTTTGACGTCTTTAGCGAACAATGTAATTAGTTTCACATAATTATAAAAAAATGGGTTGCATTTATTTTCCGTTGAGATCTGGAGAGCTTTTATAACAGCATTAGTTATTAATCATCTTCAAAATTAATATAGTAAATAAACTTCCAATAATTGTGGAAAAAAATTAAAATTGCAATTATTTAAATTTTACAACATTTTTTGTTTTGTATGTAAAGTTGTGGGTATCTTGATTTTTGTGGAGGGATCTTTTTTGTCTTATTTGTAATGTCCGTGTGAATGGACATTTGTTCGAGATAGAGAAAGTAATATTATATTTAGTAAATATCGTTACTTATGGAAGAAAGAAAGTAGAAACGGGGACATAACTTTAAAAATTACTTGACGAATATAACGTAAGCGTCATTTTATCGCATTTTTTAAAAAGTAATCTTAATAATTTGTTAAGTAATCTTAATAGTTTATGAAAAGATTCTAAGTAATTGAATATTTTTTTGAATTTTAGGTACTTTGAGAAGCTGGCATATATTTTCTATTTTCGCTTGGCAAAGATCTGTGTAAATGTTTGACTTGTTGCAAAAAACTGTTTTCAGGGGAAATTTAAAAGGTAACTGTTGCCTTCTATTTAGTATTATTTATATTTTGTGAATAAAAAATAAGAAATAAAAACGGTTGTAATTTCGATATAAATCTTTTTTTTTGTGTGTATTACGTAATCGTTGACAAATCGATTATCATTAACTCTGCACCTGAAGAAACACTGCTCATCACCGCTTGTAATGGCAGCAGTCAAGTTACAATAGGCTGTTAATATGAGACCACCTTGGCTCATCACAGAAAGGAGGAGGAGGAGGAGGAGGAGGAGGAGGAGGAGGAGGAAATACGAACAGCAGGTGGACACCGCTCCTTCAACATTATTAGGACAGGCATGTACATTCAATATCTGTAGCTGTGTCTGCATCCCACACATTGGACTTTACAACTGCTGCATGAAACGTTGCATTAGAGTCTGACTCTCGAACACGGAAAATCAATGGTATTTGGAGACTGCGATGACAACAGCCAATCGTTGGTAAACGAAAAATACAATTGCTTTTGTGCTAACTGCATTGATTTGGACTGAGTAACACAGATCTTTCTTTCTTGCATAATTGCTTTGGATTTGACATTTGGAGTCAAATCTTTGCAAAGCTTGAGCTAATATTGTAATATATTTATAACTAATATTTTTATAGTATTGCCATAAAGGAAGAAAATGAGTAACTACCGACACCGAGGTTCGAACGTGACACTCTGGACTTATGAATATATGTTTTCCGCCTGATGTATAAATAGCGCTGTCAGGCTACTGACTGCAGTGATTATTGAGTGACTGTTGAGTGGAATTATTAAGTCGACTTAGTGTGAATTATTGTGCGTCGATGATTTTGGGTTTTGATTTAGGATTTACCGAGCCGCGCTACTCACTGAAATGGTTAATTATCTTTGGTTGACTTTTATTTCTTTGTTCTTCTTAAGAATTTATTTGAGGTTGTAATTAAATACTATTTTATCTTAACATTGAAGTCTTGAGTTATACTTAATTATTAACGGCTACCGTATGTCACAGAAAGTATTCATGTTATAATATTGTAATATTATATTACATATTGTTTTTTTTTTTTTGTTACTGTTGAGAAATTAGTTTTTATTTTTTATTGTTTGCAGTGATAAACGTCATCACCACGGGATTAGAAATGTCGAACATCTCTGCTAATCTACTAATCATCATTGATACACATCGATGATCGCCTAAAACTCTGTCCATATTTAAAGGCTGAATGAATATGTTGATGTTTCCAACGACTCTACAAATATAAAGTACTTATTTTGAAACCTTCAGCCAGGGAAATTGTCTAAATAAATAATTTAAATGAATAAAATAAAAATAGAAAAAATGCGGTTAACTGTTCTTCGATATCTGTTTAATATCGATTTGTCTAATATCGATTTGTTAATTTGTTATTTGCTTCTTTATTCTTTTATTTTTAAATATTTGCCTGGAACAAATAACTTTTCCTTTATTAATGGAAAATTCTTTTAAATTAGCAAAATATTTTGTACATTTGGATCTGGTTTTCATGTAAGCGGATATTGATCTGGGATTTTTTTGATAATCATGGCTAAACACACAAAAAGAGTAACTGGAGACTAAAGATAACGTATTGTTTATTGTGATGCGCAGATAGTGTATTGGCTCGCGATTCGGAACGAGAAATTGGCGAACTGAGTTCGAATTCTGGTCGAGTTCATTTTATTCACCTTTGCTCAAATACTGACGTGTGAAGTATGAATTAATTACTTCTTCTTCCAGCTATGGGTTAAATAGCTATTGTTGGTAACCAATCTATGAGAAGAGCAATTTAAAACTCAGACACCCCAAGCTGTACTCAAATGGTTAGATACTATGATTGTAAAAAAAGAAAAAAAAGCACGATGGATTTCAACAACTCTGGATAATCCCACTGGAGAGTGATTATCCAGAATGCGGTTGATAGCAACGGACATTTGACTCTTGGAAGGTGGATGGATGATAGAATTAATGTAATTTCTTTATTCTTTTTTGATTTTGTTATTTTACCATTTTGGGAAGCAAATGTTGCAAAACTACCAAATATCTGTAGATAAAGCCAAGAACGGACTGCCATGGCAATTAATTTTAATGAGAAATAAAAGCGTCTAATTGTAGACATGAACTTAAAATTCGACCAAATATTCCACATTTAGTAAAACACATCACAATTTAATAAATTTAAGACGACAGTAAGCATTATCTTAAGAAAAATGTATTAATAGTTTTCTTTTTTAAGTAATGAACTATTGTCACTGGGAGTAATGCAACAGATTTCTTGATTACAGATTAAGACTTTTGTCTAATGGAGTCCAGGTGCCGGCAGAATGGTAACACGAGCGGACAATTTAATAACACGCGACGTAAATCTTTCGTATTTACATAAAGTCAGGAGGTTTATTCAATTTCTGACTTGTTCAGTTACTCCGGACCAGTGTGAGTTTTGCGCGCGCGTGCGTGAGACCCAGCAGAGCTCTGAAGCGAACGCCAGCCTTACATTCGCCTGTCTACGATGATTGAGAGATTGGCTAACTCTTCAACCGATTGTTTATAATTCCATCTGTACAACGTTTTTTTTTCAGGTTCACACATATCGGGCGCAATCAGGCGCGCAGGTGTTCACCTCTCGGGTTCACCACTGACAACGGGTGAATCGTAGAGTTTGGGGGGAGGGTCATCTCGGGTCAAACTTGATAGTCTGGTATGAAATTGAGTGCAATAATACTATATTCTGTTTGAACCATTACATTTCGCGTTGCTTGAGATATTAAGGAAATAATATTGTACGTTTTAGTACAACATTAAAAAACCAGTTATCATGTTGGCAATAAACATTTGCAGAGATTTTTGTCACTCCCCCCCCCAACAAACATTTAGAAAACTTATGTCGACTTACATCCACATTACGTTGAAACACCAATTCCCGTAAGATCACCGAAGTTAAGTGACGTCGAGTCTGGTCAGTAGCTAGATGGGTGACTGGGTGACCGTGCTGTAAGCTTGGATGTGTGGATGGTGTGACGGATAATAGCTCGGAGTTCCAATTCCCGTTGGGTTCGTTATTTTCGGCGCAAATTCTCTTGGTATGAATTCACAACTTCTCCCCACCCGTCAGCTATGGCTGAATTAGTAAGACTTGTATCACTAAACCATAATTATATCAAAAAAAAAAAAAAATTCCTTCCAAAATATTTAGATTTCGGCATTAAATAACCCATAGAGGTGTCGATATGCCGCTAAACAAAGACAACCAATCAAAATTTATGATATAGCTGTTCCTTAGATTATAGCTAAAATGTGTTTGGCGATTATTTACTAAAAGGGTAGGAGAAGGAGGTGCTAACTACTAAAACTTTAGAAGTTAATGCTTAATGTTAATTTATGGCGCGGAAATATATTTGTTAACAATTTTCCTTTGAATTCCCTATGATGATGGTGAGTTTCAATGAACATAAAACATTTAAATCTAATTATTTATGGCATTTATAACCTACCATACACCTAAAAGAGAGATATATAGTAGGATTAGCAATCAAGTTATAACATAAATACTGTAAAATATTTTTCTACTTTCATCGTTTCTCAGATTAAAGGGATTTCCCTTGGATAAGATTAAAGGGATTTCCCTTGGATAAGGGTATTTAGTAAATAATAATAATAATATAGATATTTTAAAAGTTTCGATTAAAAAGGATGTTTTATGAGAAAATTTTTTCTTAAAATTAGACGTTAAAATTTTTCTTTTTTTATATATATCGTTAGAGTATATTGTAATTAAGCATTTAAATTTTTAAAAAGTATGAACCAAGCGATACAACAATAAAATGAAGATGAAATTAAGAATAAGATGCTTAATTAGATTGTAAGAAAAGTAAATTTAAAAATAAATTATCTTATTATTTAGTAATAATTGTAATTTGTATGGCATGTTGCAAATATTTTGGAATAGGCAGAGTACAGTTCAGGGACTGTTAGATAATTTAATCACACACACAGACACACACACACACACACACACACACATATATATATATATATATATATATATATATATATATATATATAGAGAGAGAGAGAGAGAGAGAGAGAGAAAGAGAGAGAGAGAGAATGAAAGAGGGTAAGATGGAGGATGAAGGGATCCCAAAAACTTCTGGTTATATGAGAAGAAAATGTATCGTATAATATTTGGCACCGTGAGTCTTCTGTTTTTTTTTTTAACATCTACTGACCAAATACATTTAAAAAGAATTTTTTATCATTTCACACCAAGTAAGGCGATAATACCCCTAAGTTGCAGCGAGTGAATGGGAAAACTTTAGTGAAGAGAAGTGGCAAATAAAGAACAGCTGAGTTGTTACTGCACCAAACAGAACTCATTAGATACAACCAAACTGTAAAATCACTGCAGGTGAATTGCACACAAAGAGAAGCATTTGAAAACATTAAAAACACCCTATCTGAAATAACAACATTAATACCGCCCAACCCTAAAGCCACTTAATATCATCTTGTAACTGATAGTTCTGGCTATGCATCAGGAGCAGCACTACATCAGATTATAGATGACACCCCAATCTTCATAGGCGTCCACTAAAAAAAAAACAAAAAAAACAAAAAAAACAAAAACAAAATAAAACTAAACAAAAAACTGACGGACATACAAAAAAATATTCAACATTCAATCGTGAACTATTAGCCACTTACCAAGTTGTAGTACACTTCAGACTGCAAATAGAAGGTAGACAGATATTACATTGTTTACGGATCACAAAACTTTATTATTAGCATTCAAAACAATTACAACCCTTAAATCAGACAGTCAACAAAGACGCCTTTCCATCATTGCTGAATATATCACAGGTGTGATATATACTAAAAGAGACGACAACATAGTTGCTGATTGTCTTTCACAACCAGCCTAATCAATAACAATTGACCCATGCGTCCTACGTAAGAGCATAACAATAGGAAGATGAAGAGATTTCGAAATACAAGGATAACCTTAAATCATATAAACTATGAAGATTCAACTCTCTTCTGTGACACAACAACATCCACACTAAGACCATTCATTCCAGAATCTCTTTGCAAACACATCTTCAATATATTTCACAACATCTCACACCCTGGTCCTAATTCAACGGCAAAGTTTATAAAGTCAAGATACTACTGGCCGAATATGGACAAAAATATACGTCAAATGGTCAAAAGCTGTCAAAACTGTCAACAAAACAATATTTAGAGACACACTAGGACACACACTACACCCTTCTCACTACCATCTGGACGATGTGAAACATTCTATATCGACATCATCGGGTCATTGCCTTCAGCGAACGCATATTATAGCAACTATCCATCACCAACAAAATAAATTCTTACATGTATCGATAAAACAACGAGATGGATAGAAGCTACTCCTCTTCAAGACACCTCAGCAAGTACAATAGCCATAGCATTCCTCAACACTTAGCTCACTTTAGAGTTCTGCTTCATGTAATCACTGACAGATGTAGCCAGTTCGAAAGCAAACTATTCAAAGATTTATTCGCCATTATAGAATTCCACAGACTGAGTACAACTTCATACCATCCCTAAACAAATGGAATAATCGAGTGCCAACATAGAACTCTAAAAACAGCTATCATGGCCAGAAAGCAAAACTGAATAAATGCTCTACCAATAATTCTTCTTGGTCTGAGAAATGTACCCAATGAAGATAATATTTCACTTGCCAGCGCTATCACTGGAATCCTACTATTACTCCCCAAACCACTCATAGAACATAACAGCTCCACGATGACTAAAGAAAAGATAAAACAATTTTCCGAAGAGATGACTAAGCTGAACGTATTACTCCTTTCTGAAGGATAGTTACATTCAGCTAGGCAATCTTTCATCCCACAAAACCTATACACTTCAACCCATGTGTGGTTAAGAATAGACAGAGTTAGGAAACCCCTTGAAGTTTCTTACTCTGGACCATATGAGTTTATCACCAGACATGAAAAATACTTTATAATAGAGAATTCCACAAGAAAACACCTCATAGTGTCGACTGAGAGATTAAAACATGTGACATTATTGCAAAACCATAACAAGAAACATTCAATAAAATCACCACCTGAACGACCAAAACAAACTATGGAACACTCAAAACAACACTTGTTACCAAAAACAACTACACGTTCTGGGAGGAGATTTCATTTCTTCAAAAACAATGACTATTTTTACTTTAAATAAGCATCTATCACTAACAATTATCTATGCTATTTCGTGGGAATGTTGTATATCGGAATAAAAATATAATAATGATGATGAAAATTATAAATAAAATAAAATTTAAACCTCGTTTAAAAAAAATAAAAAATAAAAAATAAAATTACTCCCAGCATGCAACAGAGACTGTTCCTGCCGGAAATACGAACATCGCGCCAAGAGACGTGAGATTCAATCTCTTTGCTCAAGAACTGTTCGGATAACAAGACGTGTTTAAAAAACTTCCGTGATAAGATTTGTTGCGATATTACGAAGTGACTTACTCCTTTTTATAACATGAACCTTATCACAATTGTAATGTAAAACACACACACACACACACACACACACACACACACACACACACACACACACACACACACACACAAATAAAATTGTATGAAATTACCATACAATTACCATGTTTTTTTATTGTATACGTTTGTTTGTTGTTTTTCCTCGTGAACATAAGCCCAAACACATGACGTGAGTGAATATACCTACGCATCTCCTTTCTTCATTTTATTTTTATGTTGTTTACCTTTTCTAAGGACCTTATGTAGCATTGTAATTTTTATTGTAAAAGACTAAGAGGCAGATTTTATTTGCATTGATTATTTTTACATACATGTTATTGGCCATCATTTGGTGCACAAAACACTTAATTTTTGTAATTCTTTCATTTTTTGTGCGTTAACAAATAAATTTATCGTTTCTTTTTTGTTTTAAAACTCGGCTCCCCTCATCTATCTTTGTTGTGTGCCTTCATATATTAAATGTTTCCTCAAAAGTTTGTTTGAACTATGTTTTTTTCGTAGTTTTTATTTTACGAAATAAAAATCCTTTTATTTGACAGTCGTACCTTAGACGCTTTTTACGAAGCAAAGAAAGACTTGGTAAACTTCGTAAAACTAAATTACCTCAATGATGACATTGATAACAGATGCCTAATTGAACGCTGTTGGAAAGATTCCACGGACAGCTAAAAACTGCACTAACCACAAAGATTGACTCTTATAGTCAGTCAGTCAGTTATGTGTCATGCGTGATACACGCTTAGGCGATCATGTATCTTTCGATACATGACTGACGAGGCAGATTTTTTCCCTCAGTAGGTTGCCATTTCTTTCTGCGGTAGACCAGGCTATAGAACCCGGTCCGTCCTGAGGGAGAAGAAGGGTATTAGCACGTAAGTGAATGTAACGAATTCGACTGGAATTCGAACTCGGCTCTCAGATTCCCCAATAGGAACTGATCCATTAAGATACCGTGACCCTTATAACTGGGTAGATAACCTACCTGTTCCCCTCCTATCAATTCGAAATGCTCTAAAAGAACCCTTACACAGCACACTAGCAGATATCGTTTTTAGAACTTCACTGATATTACCAGATAAGGTAAACAAAATATATATCTACAAACTTTGACAACAAACTAAAAGGCAACCACTAGATGGGTGGCTAAACAATATTTTATATCTGCAAATCTATATAATTGCAAATATATTTTTCTCGGCAATAACATGGTTAAAAAGCATTATTCCTAAATTATTCAGGTCTACATAAAGTGTTGGGACGACGTGAAAAATATTTTACGATTCAAAAAAAAAAAAAAAAAAGAAAGAAAGAGAAAACAAAGACATTGTGTTGGGGACGTGCAGAATTTATTAATTATGCTTGAAAGAATCAGAATTTGTGTAGGTTGCGTGACTTTCTGCATCCACAACAAATAAATAAACGAAATTTAAAATACGATTAAGAACAAGACATATTCAATTTTGAAACTAATGTAACATTTATATACAATTCAAAACAATATACAAGCAGGATAATTGGTATATGTTATGTTGGCAAAATGTGTATGATGTTTTAGATTTCAGAATGTCTCTCTTTGTAATCGTTCGTTCATTTTGTAGTGCCACGCCGACATTTTCTCCGATTCTCATTGGTTAATAAATACATGATACTTATTATAGGACAATTTAACCATCGCAAGTAATTCAAATTTTTCTCTAAAATCACGGATTGGTCCATTTCCTGACCAATCGCGTATTTTAGTATCTTTTCTATATTTTTGGCAGTAAGCTATCCGGAGCTTATAAAAAGAATCTCGCTATCAACTAAAAGACCAGTTGCAGTTCAATTCTTGGAAAATAAGGCACGGCGCTATATTGACATTTTAATTCTTAATTATTACTCATTCGAGTAATCATACTAATTCCTGTTGATATCACTCATGAACATTACATTTTTCTACACTGATAAAACACTGTGGAACTATTCTGTATTTAGCTAAGACTTCAATTGAACTTTGTAGTTAAATTACATTCAATTTTGTACTCAACATTTATTAGCTAAACTTACCCTTTTTATTACGGAAAAAGGGAAGCAACTTTCTTTATACTTATTGTTGAAATTTGTATACCATTGTTAATACAATAATTTATTAATGTTCACTGAGCTTGATTTTTTTCCTTGATGTTTAAATATAATGTATGGATGTTGATATCTTGAAACACGCAGCCGCATTTAATTTGATCAACCCAACTACTAATCACACCATAACAATTTGCAGTCCGTTTTAGATTTGTGTTGATATTAAAGTTGTTAATATTAAGTGTCTTTTTAGAAGGAGTTCTTAAGGAGTGATCTACCTTTGACTGTAATGTTTTTAAGGTCGTTCGCATATTGATGTTACTTAATAGGTAGTGAATATAATTCACTTTAGATAAGCAATGTTTGAGAATCGATGTCCACAGAGTTGGTTGAGTTTTAATTGTGAGTGAGTCAGCGTTGATGTACCTTTGCGCGGTAAAATCGTGATTTCGAGTGACGTGGAGTATGTTGGCAATTTCTCTGTGGGTGTTCGTTACTGACTGCTTGGGGCAGTCGGCGTTTACTTTTATAAGTCCTGAAAGTCCGAAATTGGCTCACGGAGTTTTGGCGCAATTTCGTTTTTGCACGTGACCTTTCAGATTATTGTGTCATTAACCAATGAGATTGGTTGATTCACCTAGTACGGTTTTTATTGGTTGAAGTTTTCCGTACGTAGGCGTAAGATATAGACTGTTCTGTTGCTAGGAGTGATAGGTAGGAAAAAGACGAGTCTACAATTGTATCAATTGATCGTTTGAAATCAGCTTACATTGAAAAAAGTCACACAAACATCTAACACAAATCAAAGCAAACCAATAGAAAACATGACCTCGCTTAAAATTTCAATACCTCCAACAACAACAAAAAAAATGGCCTTATTGTACAATGGCCACGACATTTAGAAACATACATTACAAATCAGATTTCATAAGAAAATAAGAGAATCTGGAGGAAGTATTTTTGGATTATCGCTCCCTGATTACAATCACAAGCGGTGAGATTTTGAATTACCGTCACCTGACGATAATTACTGGCGGCGCGAGATTTGAAAGAATCTATCTCTTTCTCGGTGACTTTTCATAGCGAATAGACGCATTCATTTCGCCCCCCTCCCTCAAAAATATAAGTACCTCAACTACAGACACTGAAAACTGCTTTGAAATATTCACATTTAACTTCATTTCTCATTTTTTTTCCTTTCTAAAATGTCCTATCAATATATTTGTTAATATTTCTTGGCTTAAATTCTCTCTTATTTTTCCCTTAAATGTAAATGTATCAGGAGCATAAAAATCTCATCAGAAGTGTTGAACAGCAGTAATTTAGGCCTTCTCATATCTGTTTTCAGTGACAAGACTCAGCTGTACAACTGACATGATTGTTATATAAATTGTCTTGTGATCTACCATTTTAAATAAATTTTATGTTGAAAGATTCATCTCGCAGTGAGATTAGCACAAAATCTAACGGGAATATTCTTAATTTAAAATATGTTACTTGAGTTTGTTTGCTTTAATATTTAGATGATAATAAATAAAGCCTGACATGCACTTGTAACGACAAAGCAGATGATAAACAAACAATGAATGAAACAGAATGTAATAAAAAAAAGGAAAGTGGAAAATTTAAAAAAAAAACTCAATGGAGCATTTCAAAGACAAATAAATAATATTGCACACAAAAGTCATGGATATGGAAAAGAGACGTGAAAAAAAACGTTCTACAGCAAAGCATGAAGTTCAATACAAATCTGCATTATAATCAAGCCAAAATATCAAAGGAAAAATTAGTGATGCTGTCTATGTGCAGATAAAAGAAATAGAACTATAAAAATAAACATAAGTAAAAGTAGCTATCTGACTTGGAAGAAATATAAGAGAATGCATGATTGGGTAGTGACAGTAATACACTGGGAACTGTGCAAACTAGAAATTAACAATTTAATGGTTATAAACCGAATTGGTACTTAAATACAAATTAATGACTGGCAGAATTAATCCTGCAATAAGAATGAAGTATTAAAATATAGACTAAAACATTAATGCAAATGATCATAAAAACTTTGATGAAAGGCAGACTATAAATAAATGCTATAGCCAACAAGAGAAGCACAAGAATTTTAGATTGCAAATTTACGGTTATCATTTGAGCTGATACTATTTTCATTTGTTGTCTCTCTCACACGAATGTAATTATTCAACTTTTAGAGTATACATGGCCTAAATTCTAAATTCATACAAGAACACGTGCGCGCGAACACACACACATACACGCACACACTTGTAGTGAGTGCGAAATAATAATAACCCACTTTACATACTCCCTTCAAATTCGGATGACTGAGGAAAAAGACGAAAAGGAATTCGAGAGCCTATGTGAAATTTTCTTTGGATCAATGAAAACCTTACCTACAGAGAAACTGACCGATGAGCTGAAAAGAAAGAGGAAATAAATTCGCGAGCCTATGTGAAATTGGTTTTGGACCAATGAAAACATTGTCTTCACAGAAATTAGCCGTTGAGCCAAGAAGAAGAATACAAACGTAGCGAGCCTATGCAAAATTCCTTTACATATAAAATGAGGAGAAAAATTTAATGAGAGAAGAGTGTCTAACGTCATGTAAAAAGTTTCGTTTCAGTTCCTCTTGACCAGCGTTGAAGTTATTGCCAGTGTAAAATTACTCGCTAATTATATTATCGGCTTTTAACTAAGCACTTAGTAATTCTAAGAATTTTCTTTCAACAATTATAGAAAGCTAAGTACATTAAACTATCTCTCTTCATCTACTTTTGAAAGTATACAACCATATATCACTTTAGTGAACAACAAACTCTCTTACCTTTGTTTTAAACATTTTTAATATTATTTCGTGTCAGATTTATTTTATTTTTTCTGAAACAAGCTACTGACACAACTTAAGTGTGTAAAAATTCGTAAATAAATTCCTTATCTTGTTTTGTTAAAATTACCCGTGTGTTTCCTCGTCATTTTATTTAGGGTAAATCAACTGTTCATTTTTTAATTAAGAAATAAGCTCCTCCCACACACACACACACACACACACACACACACACACACACACACACACACACACACACACACACACACACACACACACACATTACCAGTATTCATACAACAAAAACCATATATGAAAAGATTGAAGACTTTACCCGAGGAAACAAATTCTCTAAATTTTGCTCTATTTGATTATCATATTTTACAGAATTAGTTTCATGGAATAGTTCTTAAACATGTAAAAAAAAAATGTGATAGACACAGACAACACTTTTTAAATACCCTTTTATTTTTATTTTTTTATTTTACTAAAACGATATTAGGAAAGTTTTGCGTGAATTAATAGATTGTTAATAATGAACAAATGTAATGATTTTAATTTAAAAATTCTAATTAAAGATGAATTTCTAAGTTCTGATATTTCTTCATCGTAGCAAATCCAAGCTAAGCTTGTAAATAAGTTTTTTTTACACACACATATGAATTCTATTGGCTACAGTGGTAATGAAAAATGGGTCTATACTGGAAATGAAACCCAAATAATTCAAAAGAATTTTACGTAAAAAAATAAAAATTTATGAAAAATGTTAATGTTGAATCTCTTATAGAATTTGTCTTTTTTTTTTTTTTTTACTGCATTATGAATGACTGGCAACATTTGAATGCAGAATGTAGAATTGAGGTTGCATGAAAAGGAAAATCCTTTTAAAATAAATTTAGGCAATTCATGCTAGTAAAATTTATGAAATAAAATAAAAATAATTTCATTCTTGAAAACAATAAATATTTCTGACTATCACAAAAATCTTCATAATAATGACTAATAATAATGAAACGAAAGTTGATGAAAATGGATCTGTAATTTAATAAATAACAGTGAAAATTATTAATTATTATTATTAATTAAAAGTGCTTTATTGATGAGAAAAAAAAAGTTCGAGGTCCGATTGTATTGAACGGGCTGGTATACGACCACTATTCACAGGCGCGATCCCACTACTGCCTGACACGGGGTCTTTTGTCTGCTGCGTTTCCGCCCTGGACCGAGTCGCCCCTCCTTAGTCAACCTGGTCAATTCGAGTTCTCTCCAACTAACCATATTGATGCCGGGCTTAGTGCGGACACCCGATCGCCATAATGGAGCGCAGACCAGGAACCCCACTCTCAAACCGTTCACCCGAACAAGCCTCCAAAGTAGCCGGATTACAGGAGCACGCCACAACTCCCAGCTAGCCACAGGTGCTCGTTTTAAACTCTTAAACATAACCTTGACTATATTCCCTATTTCTTTTATTCAACAGACATCTTTTTAACTTTAAAAATTTTCTCCTTTTGCTTAAAACATTTTTTTGTTTGTATTAATTTTATTTTAAATACGAAATTCAATAAAATCTAATAAAAATTAATTAAACGCCATCCAAAATAATAGCCTCGTTTTCATAAATTATTAAAGGGAGATAATCGTCAAATGGTTTTTATTCGTGTTGTAATTTTTGCTTTTCTCGAATTTATTTATTTGGACCTTGTTCGGGTTTAAATACATCAGGGATAAAATTAAAAAAAATAATAACAAAAACAATTCTGCCGTTTGCGATAAAAATAGTAACTGTTATCCAACGTTGTCAGTCACTGACATTAGAGATAAACATGTATGTATAAAAAAAATAAACACTAATTTTCTTTAATTACGATTTTTTTTTACAAATGTCACATTCGGGAAAAAAAAATAAACAATCTTTTTTTTCACTGCACAAATTAAATATAATTGTCCTTCATGGTATTTTATTTTAAGCATCGTTTTTAAATCAGTTTTATTTTTATAAAACCTTTTTCTTAAAAATTTTCTATTGTGTTGCGTGTGTGCCACTGAATTATTTGTTGTACAGAAGTGAAATATTTTTAAAACAGTAGTAGATTACTTACAAATTAGTTAATTTTTAATTTTTTTTATTAGTATTTTTGCATTACTTAAAGAAGGATCTACTCATAAAAAATACGGAATTTTTCAGGTAATTTTTGTAGATTATCATTCGTTTAGGATTACCTTTTTCAGACCCCTATCAGAATTGATTTGTGATCGATTTAGAATGGGGGTGCTGATTGCGACAGTACAATGTAAACTCGATCCCCAACTTTTGTTTAGTTTGCAGATTTCACTTCTTAGCTGTTATTTACGAATGTCACTTTGTATAAACTGCCCTTATATCTTTGATCAGTATAATTTTTTTTTTTTTAACCCAGATTTTTTAACTTTTTTTAAGAAATCCTTTCTTTTTCTCATCTCTTTTTTTTTTGTTTTGGTGGGTGGGGGTTTCGAAAGCACATGCTTTGGTAAAGATAATATTTATCTTAAATGATGAATTATAGAAGGATATACTTTAGTAATTTATGTAAATCTTTGCATATCCGTTTGTTCTTTATCCTTTTTTTGTAGCAAAAAAAAAAAAAAGAAAGAAGTTTGTATGAACAATTAAGTCCAGGTAACTCTGTATGAAGTCAGGGTTCAGAATTAGGTGACGTTATTAAAGGAGTCAACCTAACTATACAATGGTAGGTGAAGACCATTCACCTAAAAACAGACCCACTATGTGTGTATAAATGACTCACGGACATGCTGACTGGCAAAGCTCGAGTGAGCACCAAGGCTGCAGGTGAACTGTTGATCAGAAGGAGGCTGAAAACCTTCTTTTGACTAGTTAAGATGTTTGCTTTGCTTTGATAATATCGCACCAGTAGAAGCTGAACCTAGACAGGGAATATATAAAAAAGATGTTGTGCTGGTAAAAACATTGCCCAATAGATTCATGAATAAATATAGAAACAGTGATTGGAAGCTTGAGTTCCCAGGCAGTCTACATACAAGGAATACTGTACAATGTGAGAGACCTTCGCCATCTCCCTCAAGTAGTGGGCAACTCTGTGGAGCAATGATGAAATGTGTCTACTGATAGTGAATGATGAGACCGACTGTTTGATTGATGGTGACTCTGATCAATCAAGTGGAGGTGGTGATGAAGAGAATCAGTGGGGTCATAGCAGAAATTGTTGAAGAGGTGAATGAGACTGTTGTACCAACACTTTGCGCCAGACACAACAGATCCCAAAAGCTGCTATGTGATCATGAGATCATGGAAGAATGTAATGAACATGCCTTATCTCCCCAACAAATGAGGCACAGAATCACCTGTGTCATACAGGGTCATTTAAATTAGTGCCTTATGACTAATTAAATGCCTATAGGTGGGCATGAAAAAATCTGCTTGACTGAGGCACAAAAAAAGCCAGCAGATTTTTTTCTTTGGGAGAAAGAAGGTTTACAGATAGTAAGGAATATGTTTCAATGAGCCAGCTGTGAAGTTCAAGGACAAAGACATGGCAGTGAGGAATGTGAAACAATACAGATATATTACTACATTCTCAAAGAAGTCGCAAACAGAATTGAAACCTGTGAATAGAACAGTGTTACAAATTATTAAAAGCTTCAGTAGCACAAGTGAATTTTATTAAAGTGCCCTTCTGTTTGGTTTTGTTTCTTAGTAGGTATCCCAAAATAAAATTTTATTTTCAATATATCTAAAAACTTATAATACAGCACAGAAATCTTGACAATAAAAAAAATACCAAATTTATATTGCTAGCTGAATTATCAACAAAATTATGACTGTTCAAAATTCATAAAAACAAATTTTGTCAGTTTTCTATCTCATGCTATTCGACAAAAAGTCTATTTTAACAGAGTATAACTGACAATGCAAGCTTTAAACAAGTTAAAATTATTATAAATTAGCTTAAAAGTCATCCTATCAGGTGGCATTTAAACTAGCTCCTGTGGAGGGCTCTTGATTAAACCTTCATCACAATAGGTAGGCAGGTGTAGACATGATAGGCAACAATAAACTACAGAAGAACTCAAAATTGATTGCTGCATTTAAGTATTGCATTAATATTTAAGATTACCTTTTAAAAGTTCAATGATAATTCTTCTGCCACCACTTAATTTAAAGACAATTTATATACGTAGGTCCTTACTTTCTGTACAAACAATTATTTTTATTTCATGGATGACTTTCACTGGATTTCGCAATTAATTTCAATTATTCCCAAATTTATTTCCAAGTTATAAAAATTGTTATCATACAAAAAAATTTATCATAAAAAATCACATAAAATAATCGCCATAATGAAAACTTGAGAATCCAAAATTTCAGGATTTGGGGATTTAGCATGTGCAAAACAATGTCATTTTTTGGACAAAAAATGAGGTCAAAATCTGCAAAAATCTTTAATCCTTTAATAGTCACTTGTGCTTAGTTTAATTTGTGACATATTTAAATGTAGGTGGAAAAAAGCAAATGTTGATAAGATAGTTTGGGCCACAAAACACTACCTGGGGCTACAATCAGGCTCTCCTGCCCCCCCAGGTGGGGTTCAAATTACTATAGTATGCATCAGCCCTCTTCATAGCACAACAGAGATGAAGCCAGTTTTTTTCAGTAGTACATGAATAAAAAAACCATATTTACACCACATAAAAAAAACCAGCCAGAAGCACAATTTGATAGACAAAAACAGGTAAAAAGTACACTATACTAAACTTGCTACAAAAACAAAACTATTCATTTGTGGTACATGCCTGAAACTTTGAAATTTTACTAATTTTGGGAGAAGGAATTCAACAAAACAGTAAAATAATAATAAAATATAATAAAATAGTTTCACCGCAATATAAATACTTTTTCTAATAAATGAATCTTATTTTGAAAAATTTTGTGGAATTATGTAATTTTCAGTTTGTCAAAAACAGGACAATAATGACTACAAAACTTAGAAATTTGTCTTACAAAAGACAAATATTTTTCTAATAGTACTTTCTAGACATGGTGGCTGGTTCTCCTGCATTTCCTTTTCTCATGGTGATTTGCTGATTGAATTTTCTTATAAGGCTCTGATATGTAAATTTTCCCTCTTTGTCTTTTAGATGTGGCACAAAATTTTAAATTAGTTTTACCCAGTGAGGATAGAACTCACTTTTCAGTAGTAACTGGTCTAGCAAGATCAGCTTGCTAACCATTACACCACGCCGAGGCGCTCAAAGGCTCTGATATATATATATAATACTAAAACTCTAATCTTCTATGCATGTATGTGTTCTGAGATACAGTTTAATACATAATACTTCAATCAGTTTATGAGCATATTGTATCTTGAACCCCTGCTGAGTGCAGTGCCAAATTTCATTTAAATTAGACAAGGGCTTCTTGATCTAGGGTTGTTTTTCTGTTTTTACAACCTATTTAATAGGAAATTCAGTATTTGTTTTTGATATACATTCTTATTATATTAATCTGTTTATTACAACTATCATGTGTATAAAATATAAATATTCATAATACATTATAACAACATTATTAAATAAATTTAAATATACATAACAAAATATATATTTTTACAATTCACTACTACTAGATTAGAACTTTTGTTTTTTATAAAAAAAATCTCAGATATTTGGCTACTACTTGATAGATGAAGAGGTTGTGTCATATGACTTAATGGTAAATAAATAACTTAGGTACTGCCACAGATGTTTAAAAAAAAATGAAAAACATTTTAAATGACATCTTTGAACTTAAATTTTGGTTCTTGACGGATAATGGTTAAAAGCTAATCCGAATCAAAAGAAAAATTAATTTCTGTATATAAGTAAACCTTTCAAGCATTTTTTAAACATTAGTTCATTTATTTATTCACTTATTGCCTCATCAATGCATATGAAAAATGTAAACAATGAATTTAAAATTATCTTTAAAAATCAATATTCATACTAGAGATGTGTTTTAAAATCTCTTAGTAAATTTAATGATTAATTGATTGGATTTTCTAAAAGTAATGCTTACCTTTTACTTAAAACAATGAAAATAACATTTTATTTCTACACACTAGCCTGTGAAATACTGATTGGACAAGAGATATAAAATTAGATTAATATAATACTCCTCTGATATTGAATAGTAGTCAGTGAATGCAAAATATAAGAATTATTTCCTTTTTGTATATCCATACCGAAAATAATCTAACAGTTGCTAAAAGAAAAAAAGAAAAATTACTTTAAAAAGGTTCACATTGGAAAATGACATTAAACTTTACATTTTAAAAAATTTTCAAAGATGATTTTATTTAATAAAATAAACTCAAACAGCAAAGGAATTAATTTCAAAATTACACTGAAAAACTACATTTTTAAAAAAATAAATATTTAGATTTTTTCTTTTGAATCTGAATGAAAATAATGTGTTTTATTAAATTATGCAAGTACCAATTCTCAAAAAAAAAATTTTTTAGTGTTATTTAATTGTTTTTAGCAAGATGCGGGCTAAATTTTCTTTATGTTTACATTCAATAATTTTTTTACTGAAATAATATCTTCAGGGATTTCTTTTTATATAACTGGAAAAATTTGGAAGAACACCCCCCCATTAAAAAGTATACTATTGAAAAAGGTGTGTGAAACATACCCCTCACCAATATTTCCCTAAAGTTTTTTTTAATAAAATAACCATTTCAGTAAAATATTAAGTCATTAATGAATATGTCCTGAAAATTTCCTTTGAATCAGATAATTCCCAGATTTTTGAGAAATATTTTAAAACAGGTGTCAATGTTTTACTTTCATTGAGGAAAAAATGATTCATTTTGGTGGTACCTAATGATGCTCACTAGTTTCTCACTGTTATGTATTTTGAAAGATCTGAGGAAGAAACAAGTATGTATAATAAAAAATATAATAATTATTTTTTTTTAAAATTACCTAGAGAAAAAGGAAACTAAGTGCACAAAGAGGAGGAATCCATACTTTTTTATTTCAATAAATATGAATCTCCCTAAATGATTTAGTTTTTTCTTCTTCTTTTTTTTTTAAATGATCTTAACCTTTGAAATTTATATGCTAAATACTAAAATTGGTATAAATTGTTACCCTGGGGCTACTATTACTTGAATGGAAAGGCCTTTAATTACTTTGCATTTCCATTGATAATATTGTTACCTCATTATTTTGTATCATGAACTCTTCTTAAAAGGAAATCAGTAGGTTTATGGGTGGGGTCTAGTGGCTAATATTTCTGGAACACTCCACATCCAGCTATCACTTGAAACTGATATTACATCAAAGTCCCATGTGAAGACAAATGTTGATTTCACTTGTGCAATATTATCTGACAAAGGCCATCAGAAGTAATAATTTCTGGTCTTTGTTGGAGCTAAAAACTTGAACACAGTAGCTGAATGGAAATGTAATATCAGTTACATTACTTAATTAGTAAAAGTTGGAGTCATAATATACTACAACCCATTGGTGTTGGTGTTTGTAACTGAAAATCACCTGAGGTGGCTCTTCATCACAACTGATCAAGTTGTTTAGATACTCAGAATTACTAAGTGCCTTTTCTTCTATTCTTTGTTTTGTAGGTGGAGATGAATCAATTGATGTTCTTGTCATCAATTAATTGAAAAGAGCAGCTTTCAGGTGAGATTTACTTCCACTGGTGTTGATCTTGAAATCTAAGAGAATCTTTAGATATCTAAGTTGATCTTTCAGTTCTTCTAAACCACTGCTTGTACATCTTTAATAGACTTCACATGATCACCATGCTTGATAATTGAGTTAATGATTCTCTATTCCTGTACATGAACTTTCAGAAGTACTTCTTGTTGCTTGTGTCTTTGACACAGGTGTTTTGCATGCTTTTTTGAAATGCCAAGAGTTGATTTTCACTTAGTTGCTGATTTTGCTTCCAACCAAACTGTCTGATTGTACTTGAACATGTTTGAGGCTGATTGGTGGTGAAGTAATGCATGTCTTTTTTGTGTGTGTGTGTGTGTGTGAGTTCCACCACAACTTTCAAACATGGTTAACACATTTAAATTTTGAGGATGTCTGAGGAAAATTTTACCCTTACATAAAAGCAAAATCTCTGAAGGTGATACTTGAGTAAAAAAAAAAAATATTCAAATTCAACTGAACATACTGAAAGTTTGTCATAAACCTTACTAAAAAAAATAACTTAATAAAACAAAAAGCATTTTTGTTGAGAGTTGGTACTTGCATAATTTAAAATATTTTTTTCACATTTGACATAAAAACAAAACAAAATTTTTAATTAAGCATAAACTCCATTTTTAAAAGTAAAATTGTGCTTTCAATTGAAAAATGTTTTAGAAACATTTGCTTGTGTAAATTCAGTATTGAAACAGAAGCAACTAAAAGTTAAGCATGATCTTAACTTTCAAAACTGAATGAGAAAATTTTAAAAGTAAAATTCTGCCTTTAAAATTGAAAAGATTTTCAATAAGATTTATTAATGTAAATTCAGTGTTGAAACGGAAGTACTATTTTCACAGGAGTTTTGTTTAAAAACTAAATTGAAGATTTTTTTTAAAAGTAAAAATTCTACTTCAACATTGAAATTGAAGTAATTTTTAACTCATGAATTAAACCAGAGAATTTTAGTAGTAAAATTTTAAATAAAATTACCTTTATTTAAAAGTAACCTTTGAACTTTAAAAGAATAAATTTCAAAAGAAGATATCATAAAAATGACAGAAATTTTGAGATTACGGGGTGGTGGTGGAGTGTTTTGATTAAAAATAGTGTTGAAATGGCTATCAGTTTGTTGAAGACAAAAAAAAATGTAAAGACCATTACTTTCAACAGGCTAGAGACAGTAGAATCTATTACTGACCAAATAGATGACATTTGCATCTCTAGTGATGTGGACATGGAGGAGATGGAAAAAGATGTTAGTAATATTGGATGATTTTGTTGTGATATATTGGACGAATTAGCTAAGTTAGCAACATGTGTTAAAACAAATAATGATAGAGCTATTCCCTACGGAAATGAAGAATTCTCTGATTTTAATATTTGTTCTTTCTCTCCCAAACTTAATTACACAATATTTAGTGGCAAAAAATGTGAAGGCAAGTTCGACTTCAAAAGCTCCTTTTCAATAGAGTTTTGATGCAAGATTTATAAAGGTATTCGTTTTGTATCGTAATTAAGTCGTAAACATGAAATTACATCAGGTTTTTAAAAATTTGTTTGATTTTATTGAAATACATGTTTAATTCTGGGATACACTGTATAATGACTGTTTAAATGTAGAGTTTGTAAATCTAAAGAACATGTCTGCACCCTTTAGCCTCAGAAAATTAAATGGAGCATGATACTGGCCACAAAAAGTAGTGATAAAAGAAAACAAAATTTAATTTTACCTAGAACATCTATAACCTTTTATGAAAACAGGCCTGATAGATCTAATTGTTTAGTTGGTGAGACAGAATAATTTTTACCTTTTAATTTTTTAAGTATATACTTGAAAATTTAAAAGGTAAAAATTATTTTGTTCCACCAACTAAATTTAAAGTAAAGACATCTTGAGTTAAAACAGTAAAGGTTAAGGGATGTAACTTTTGATATAAGTTTTTGTAATGATATTCACATTTCTTACTCATACTTGTTGGTAAGGCATCTGATATTGCTTTTAATGCTTATTGTTTTCATAATGTTGTTGAAAATCTAACCAATTTAAATTACAAATTGGCAGCCAATTTTGCAAGAGGTTCACCCATTCATGGTTGGTTGGGTGTGGATTTAATTTAGTATATAGGACATTGCTAATTAAATAGCACTTTCCTGAAATTAATTATGAGACAAATGTGACTAAGTAAAGTTCTATTCTGTATCAAATAATTTTGACTCTGGAAAGCTTTAAAGAAAGGCTGCATTATAAATCAGGAAACATTGTTCTGAAGACCCTTATGTTTGGTTTTAAAACTGATACATTATCATCTTTAGTTGACAGCCTCATTTCATAGACAAAGGAAATGATAAACAGAAATTAGTAGTTAGTATGATTTTTAAAAATTCTGTATCTCCATCTGGTAATAGTACTTGTACTACTGTATCTGTGTATAGCATATTTAAAACCGAGTTAAGTAGATATTCCATAAGTTTTGAGTATTTCCACAAACTTCTTCTGTGTTTAAAATTAAAAAAAAAAATTCCTAAAATCCACAAATATCAATAGTACTGTAAAGTTTATATCTTTTACACCCTCAATAATTTTTGCTGCAGCTGTTGTTAATGTTATGCTTCTATAGTTTTCGGAGAGGATTTCATTTATTGTTTTGTCTCTAGTGTCATCACTAATAAATTACATAGTTATTTCTATTGCTGTTAAATATTTTATTACTTTTCAATTTTTAGTATCCAGGCAAATTTATAATCTATCCATATGTTTACAGATTATTAAGTTTGAATTTGAGTGATTCCTCTAAGTGATATTTATATTTGAATTATTTTATTACCATTCATAAAACAATATAATTAATATTTGGTTAGTGATTCAAACCTTTTTCCAAATATCAATGTTGACTTGAAGTAAGTCCTTTCAAGAAACATCAAATTTATAAACTCATACAAATGAGAACAATATACCTTAGAGGAGTGGTTAGTAAACTAATCTTGCAGACTATTTATTCAAATTATTATATTAATAGAGTATGTAGATCATCAAAAAAGAAGTAGACAATATAAATTTTAATAACAACCTATTGTTTCTGAGTAGATATGTTATGACAATGGCTCAGCTGGTGTGTGTGTGTATTAGACCCTAGTTTGTGAGAGGGTTCAAATGTTGGACAGATTGTATATGAAATCATAAATTATGTTAATTTGTGTAGGTGAAAGAATTTGGGTTTGCTTCTACTGTAGTGAGCTGTCTATAGGACTTGATTGTAGAAACTAGTGACTCTTATATATGTGCTTATTATATCTTGTGTTTTGGAATCCAAACCAAAACCTCTGTGCAGCAAATGATGATTGGTTCAAAAATAATGTTTTTCTCTGGCAAATTCTAATTGAACAAATGAACTGTGTATTTCACAGTTCCAGTAATGCAGTATTTGGCTGTTCTGTGCATATCAGCGAGGGAAGAAGCTGAATGCTGCTTAGAGAGAGCACTGTCATTCAAGCAGTGCTGACCCTGTTGTCCAAGTATAATGTGGTGTTTATTTTTGACTCAGCATGTGTTATGCTTAAAAACCATGTACCATATTCTTTAATTCATTGTTTTTTTCAGTTGTTTTATTGTATAGAAAATGTTAATAATTTAACCATGAACTCCTTGAATCCCCAAGAAATAAGTTTTGTGACAGTGAACTTCAACAGGTTAAGTTTTCACAGTTGTCTCTCTAAAGAGGTTATTCAACACCTGATATTCAAATATTTCAGCCAAGAATAAGCAACAAGAAGAAGAGGCATATTTGTAGCTTTAATTCTGAATGGTACCAATGGAAAAATAGGCTCTGTGGCTGTAAAGTGAAAAGTGCATTGTTTTGCTTCACATGTTTTTTTCTGTTTAGAGGTGATGTAATGTGAACAAAAGATGAGTTTTGATTTTTAAAAATATAAACAAAATGAAAGAAAAAACTGAAAAACATGAGAAGTCAAAGAAGCATATTGAAAATGTGGTTTTACTCTCAGTTGAAATATAAATATTAAGGAGAAATTTAGTGAGTCATACAAACTTTCAATCAATGAGCATAACATGAAGGTTAAAAAGAACCACAACATTTCCCCCAAAATAATAAATTGTATCTTATTATGTGGAAACTTTGAAACTCTCTTACATGGATGGGATGAAAAAAATGATTCACTAAATCCAGGAGTATTTAGAGGATTAATAAATTTTACATCTAAATTAGTTCCAGATTTGAAAAATCACTCAGAAATCAGGACAGTTTTCAAAGGTGTTTCTAAAACCATGGGTAGTAGGTCAGAGTGTTGAAGGACAAAATGATGAATGGACAAAATGTCGAAAAGACAAAGTGTCAAACGGACTAAGCATCGAACAAACAAAGTGTCAAATGGAAGAAGAATTGAACTAACTAAATGATGAATGGACATAATGTCGAGAAGACAGAGTTTTAAAAGGACAAAATGTTGAACTATGTAAAAACGAACATATCGTCATGATTTTAAAAACTCATTTCAGATAATCAATTAAGCTATTCTAAACCTTTTATTGCTTAGCTTTGGAATCATTTAGTAAATAATAGTGATTAAGGCTCCATCATCATTGTTTAGCTGTCCAATTTGTACGCTCTATTTTTTACCAAATTGAATTCACCTCAAAACTCGGTTTATTTACTAAATTTAGTTATTCATTCAAGTTTTAAATGTCATAATTATTGACTCTTTTTCCATTTGGCACTTTGTCCATTTCTAGTTCCACATGCCATGCCTCTTCTGGATGCCTCAGTTATCTCTCTTTAACTCAACTCACCAAATTTTTGTTCACTGCTGCTGAAATTTCAATCACTTGAAGAAGGTCAGAGTGTACAATGGCCAAAATGTTGTGAATATGGCAATGACGATGAGGATAACAGTCCGAATAATGTAAATAATCACAATATCTCATCTCAGAGATATAGACAGATATTAATCTAGATGGTGTTCTTAGTGAAAATTATGAAATTGATAAAAATCCTCTTGACAATTCCCATGACTACATCAGAGCCAGATCTCAACACCGAGCAGAATAAAAAACTTTCTTAAGAACTATGAATCCTGAAAGACTAAATGAACTTGAAATGATTTCAATGGAGAAAAAATTCCTCAACAGTCAGCCAGGGATCAAGGAGAAAATTATTAAACTTTTTGCTCAAAGTAAAACAAGAAGAATGGATTTCATTTTTAAACAAATGGATCAAGCTTGAACTGTAACAATTTATAAGTAAAAAGGATATATTTTTCATTTAGGAATTTATCAAGTTTATGCGTGTTTTCTTTTTTATGTGTTTGTTTTGTTTTGCATAATATTAAAATAATGGCTAAGCATTTTCTGAAGCAGCACTCTCACTAATTTTATTCCCAAGGTGCCACTGGTCAGCAGCAAACCTAAAGCCAAGGGCACACACACAGAGTATCTTTATTGGACTGTGACACACATACAAATCAGGAATTCTTTAAGGATGCCCATTAGTGATAAATTGATACCACATTCTCTGCTATAATCAAGTCAAGGGAATAACAATAATGGCTGTGTATTTGGTGCTTGATAGAAAGGTTCCAACTGTATATGCAGTACTATCAGAAATGAATGAAGACCATGACGCAGGATGACATTATCTTGATGTGGAAAGAGTGGTACATTTTGGTAAACAACTAGAAAATCATCTTGAGTCATGTTATTGTAGCAGCTTGTAGTTACATTTAAGGCTTTTCAAGGAGCATATGCTCTGTATAATGTAAGCATATGTTCTTTTGAGGTTTAGACATTTATTTTATATTTACAAAGTTTAGATGCTTGTTGAGAGCACTCTGCAACGTTACAGCTTGTGAAATCAGTTATATTAACCTTGCCTAAAAGATTATGAACAATTATTTATGTAAGACAAATAGTTTTTTATGATTCATAAATGATATAATTATTTCCTAATTTATTTGTGTTTATAAAACGAATAGATCCACTAACAATCTAGGCATGTGCAAAAATTATTTTAAATTTATGAGCAAATAAAATATTGTTAATTGAAAACAAAACGAAAAAAAAATTATCAAAATTTATCAAAATCTATGGGAGTTAATTGAGATAGTTATATCATCCTAGTTGCCTCCCTTAGAATTTTAATTTAAAAAAATTGTAATTTAAGATTTTTGTTTTTCAATAGCAATTTTAGGAGAAAGATGTATGACAACACAGAAGTTCTAATGTCAGTAGCGTTTATTTTTTTTTCTAAACAATTCTTTTAAATGAATTAAGATGGTAAAATATCTTGGTAAAATCCTTTTTTATTCTGAGATCATCCATTAAGGAAGATTTCTGATTTTTTGTTTTTACTAATAGTAATACTAACCAGAAGTCTATGGAAAGTAATTAAAATAAAATTTCTAGTCCCTATCTTTTACATTTCTAGAAAGATAAAACCGAGAAAATAATTGCTTAAAAAATGAAAATGTTTAAAGATTTCAACATATGAAAAATTCTCCTGAAAACTGAAATACTGTTTTTAAAACAAATTTTTAAGACAACTTAGTTTGTATTGTGTTGGAATCATTGTAAAAAAATTTTTCAGTAGAGATGCGTTGGTTGATCAAACTTTATGAAAATGTAAAAATTTGTGATTTAAATATTCTTTTTGAGTAAAATTTACTCATGAAAATATTGGTGGTTATTACAAAAAGAATAACATTTTCTCAGATTTTTTTTAAAATAAAAAAAACCCCTACTTATTATAAAAGTAAATAATTAATGAATATATACTGAAATTTTAATCTAAATTGGATAATACCTTGATTTTTGGTAATTTAAAAAGTGCTGCCCTCCCATCCCCAATTTTCCTTCAAGGGTTTGTGGCCCCCATGTTGGGAAACTTTGAAATTGACATGTAGTAGAGAGGTGGAGTTGAGCCTCTAGCACTGACCCTGCATATATCTCCATATAATATTTGTTGTGACTTTCTTCTGTAGCAGTATTAAATTTTCCAATGCACTACACTATTCCTCTAGGACTTGTGAAGGTACCATTTACTGGTTTTAATAAAGATTTTTCTCTCAGATTTGTGTAAGTTTCGGTTGAGTGTTGTTGGCAATTTTAAATCTCACTGCTGTTTTACAAATTTAAAAATTTTTATACCAAAGCTCATTTAAATTTGTTTAGCTCTCTTAGGAAATATTTCTTTTCTTCATTTACTGTCTGTATCGTATTAGTTTTAGTTTTGTAGGTGGCAGCAAAATGATTCATTTTCTCTCATTTCTTGTAGTGTTTCCCTTTTGCTAGACAGTTTTTAAAATCATGTTTTCTATTACATCTACTGCAGTTGTTGTTTTTCCCCCTATTTCTTTTTATATTTCATGGATTTCCCTGGGTTTTGAGCGTCTCTACATTTTTTCTCATGGATTTCTTCCATTTGAAAATTTTATTTGCTCACTGCTTCTGTTCATCCCCATAACTTTATCGAGTTTCAAATCAGGAATTAGCTGTAATCTTTCAGATAGGTCCTTATTCTGTAGTCAAATCACAAGACAGTCTCTAATTTGGTGATTTTTCTATGGAAACTTCTGTTAATCTGTGCAATGTGCAAATAAAGATTTCCACTGGTTCTTTTGATAACTGAACTCGAAGATAAAATGTTGCCCTTTCATTAATTATATTTCTTTTAGGCATGAAGTAGGCATTGAATTTTTACAAAACTGAATCATATACATTTGTGTCTTTGAAAGAAAAATGTCTACAAAAACAAAGTAGTCCAGAATATATTTTTGGCTTCTCTTCCCATGCAAAATGATTAATGTACTGACTTGAGTTTTGTTATCTTCTTAGCAGAGTTTTGATGCTTTTCAAAATTGTTGAAATCTTTGCGGTCATTTCAGTCAATTTCCCAGATTTGTAAAGTATAACAGTTTCTGGTGTAGTTAATTTGAAATTTGTTTTCTTTCTTTTTTTAATAAATTTCTTTTTTTTTTTTGAATTGAGTCCTGTTCTGGAAAATAATTTTCTTCTTTCAGAAAGAATTCTTCTCTGACATTATGTTCCACTGGGCTTAGATTAGAAAGATAAATTATATGAGACTGGCCACTGAAAAGTTGAAACAACACAAAGTTGAATCCCTGGTGGAACTAGAAGTGATTACAATCATCATAATAATAATCAATATTATTGCTGTTGTTATAAATATATTATTATAAGGACTAAAATTTTGCAGAAGGATACTTTATTGGATATTTTATTCAGTTGCTAACTAATATGTCTGTAGATTCCTTATAAAAGCAAATGTCTCAAGGTGCAGGCAACTACAGATGGCAACCTGACAACAGGACACTGTGTTAACCTAAGGTATAGAAAATGTTAAGAAATCCTAGTGGTTATATTTAGTACAAGAAGGCCAGTTATCAGGTAGATAGTATATGGTGGAAGATGGTCCTCTTTTCAGAATATTTTTATGACAGTTTGAGATGCGTTTCTTGACTGGTGAGATGTTCTTTAAAAGTAACATGCGCTCTTGTGTTCACATATTTGACAGACAACATTTGTGTTCTAGATATTGTTATAATGTAATCTCCCTTCATTGGCTTTATGTACACAATGAAAGATGTGTGCTTTCCTATTTGTGTTATTTGATCAAGACATTCTTTAACAGGTGATCGGAATGCTGATGTTGACCCTGACAAATGAAAGGACCAAATAATGGAAATACTCCTTTTAATTATTTTTACTATTGGCAATTTTACAAAATTAAAACTTTGTATGTATTTCATGATATACATGTTTTCATTTTCAGATCCTTGTATTTCAATAAGTTAAAATATGTGACCTTTTTCATTTCCAAAGAAGAAGAATTTCAACATGGCTACAATAAATGTCAGTAAAACTGAATTGTATAATGCTTCAAGATTACAGCACCTAAAATGATAGCGCCCCACCCCAATTAAAATAAAACCCATTTTGGCAAGAATAAATATGGATGGAAGGTAAATCTCACAGAGGAATTGCAAAAGAGTGAAATGTATTTCTTGTAAAAAAGAAAATGTACAGCCACAAAAATGATAGTAGAGATAAAATATCAATGTACAGTGTTCCTATGTTAATAAAAATTGTTTGTTTTGAACTCTGTATAGCTGGATACCAGGGGAGGGTTGCAATTGCTAAATTTCTCCTGCCCCTAATCAATCAATGTTGAAGAAACTGAAGAAATAATGTAGACTTAATTGTCAATGGCTGAATATAAATCATAATCTTGTGAGCAGTTTGCCTGGAGATATTCTAAAGAAGTCTTCAATTCTAATTTTACCATGAGATGCAGGAAGGATGCACATAAGACCACTTTAACTGCCATGGCAGAAATACTTGATCAGAATATATCAGATTGTTCATAAATTAATGCATGATTTTAGAATAAACCTTTTGTCTTCTAATATATTATTATAATAATTGCACAAAATATATTACTCGTTCCTAATTATTAAAGTATCCTTTTTGTTAATTTTATATCAGCCACTTTCAGAAATTAAAACGCTATATACCCCTCATCTTTAGTATGAAAAAAAAGAAAGGATGCATTTACATTTTTGTACGAGTTCATTCTTGGTCGTAATACTTCTCAAACTGTTGCCAAAATTAACAGAGCAAGGGGTGAAAAACCCACCTATGATTGGACAGTAGAGCACTGGTTTCTAAAGTTCTACAGTAGTGATACATTTAAAGTTAAAAAAGAGAAGTTATCAATGTCCAATTAGTTTTATTGAAATGGTGTCTTTCATGTAATGTTTATTTTTGTGGTAAGAAGTGAAATGATAATTGTAATGTGGCTTTTGTATAGTTTGACAGGATATTGAAATTCAGTTCTACTGGATGCGTAAAGGTTTTTTTCTATTTTCGATGAAATAAGAAAACAGGTTGTTCAAAAGAGCTGGTGTCTGAGTCAAGGTTGACAAAGCAAAGTCAGTATGTGAAAACTGTCCAGATAATCTGGTGAATAAATTGTAATGCTGAAAATGTAAATTTAATGACTCTTATAAATCGGTTGTCTAATAACTTAATACAGGGAAAATTAGAAGTTATTCATGGGATTGAATATAAAATGTAAAGGAAATGAAATGTGAATTTTGATGCACAAATACAAAAAGGAATCCTGCTTTTAAGTAAATTTTATGTTACTAATGTATTTTTGTATTTCTTAGCCATAATTTGATGCTAACATGTGTTTAATGCAAGATCAACTATTAACTTGGAAATGAGATTCAACAAGATGATTACAAGCCGTTTGAAAACAATCTCTTTTCTTCTCTTTAAAGAACTAAGCAAAGTTAAAATCTTTAAAATATCAGGAATAGTATAATTTTTTGTGTGTCAAACTAATTTAAAAAAATATTTTTACTAAATACTGAAATAAAAATGGAAGAAATTTGACAAGTTTTAATGCTAAAAAATGTCAAGTAATTTAAAAAATAAAATAATCCAAGAATTTCCTTATTGAATTGTTGTTCCATTTTAGAAAAATAAATGAATCAATTTGATGAGGGAGAAAAATATTTTAACAGCCACCATTAGCTTGGATAGTTAAGATATTGGCTTAATGAATAATGATCAGTCATTTATTTTATGACCACCGTTCCAAAATAAGTGACTTGGTTACCTTTCAGATACCACTGCAAGTGTCAACACTCCACATCCTGCAGATCAGTGTGTACAACCAATATAACTGTAGGCACAGACTGAACAAAAGCTGAGCCAACCATCAATACCATTGCACCATCATAGGAGAACATGAAAGACTCTGACAAAGTTTAAGGACATTATTTTATATAAATAAATAAATAAAATAATTATTTTTTATCATCTCCAAAGTGGATAATTTTCTTTTGAAAGGCCCTGTTTGAGAACAGTAATTTTTTATTTGATAAAAGGGATGTAACAGGAGCTATAAAATGTTATAGAATTGTGCCCCTTAGGGATGTAACAGGAGCTATAAAATGTTATAGAGTTGTGCCCCTTAGGGATGTAACGGGACTTAAAAAAAGTAATAGAGTTGTGCCCCTTAGGGATGTAACAGGAGCTATAAAATGTTATAGATTTGTGCCCCTTCAATTTACTACAATTGAAGGGACAGAATATTGGAATAGCATTTCTGGAAGAAATGGTAAATTAACAAAGGAAACCTTCACTGCTTTGCATCATACAACCTATGCATACATATTACCTGGTAAATTTCAAACTTATCACCATGAGGCAAGGTTTGGTCAGTACTGGCGACTTAGTGGAGATCAATATAATATCTCGATATGGCAAGTGTTTAAGTGTGAAAAAAAATCAGAATGTTATCAGTTTTAAAATTGAGCTTACTACTTAATAAACAATATATTAAAATTGAATTTATAAGAACCAAACTGGAATCAAGTGACAGAGGATCAAAAGTTAGATATGTATAAATTTAGAATTGATGTTAGAGAAGATGATGTTAATCAATGCAGAGAAGTTCTTCCTGTTATACTATACTTAGCAGGTTATTGATGTTATGCAGTTTTTAAGAATATTAATAGTTACAAAACTTAATACCTGGAAGAGATAATGTGGAAGAAATACCTGTAATAAACACCTATTTTCAGGGGATTAATAGTTAAAGGTGAATCTGGTCCTATGCAGAATTATCCTACCCATTGCAACCATTTTGGACAGGTATTCTACCTATGCTGATTGCATGAATATGCTTGTAATAAGCCATGCTGAGATTGACAGGTATGAGATGGTGACAGGGGACAAGATCAACTGTGATGCCTATTGGCTTGTGTTTAGGTGTATGGAAAGAAGTTTCTCTGTCCAGGCCTTTGGATGGATGGAGGGATTTCTCTAACAATGAGATTCACAAAAAGAGTCATATAACAAGGTAATGTAAAAATGGCTACTAACATTTATAAAAAAACAACATTCATTAAATGCAAACTCTCAAGTGAATGCAAGAGACTGATTAGAAATCAAGTTGAGTGTATAAAATATGTAAACATTGCGTTCAGTGAAAAACAAACTGAATGTTTTAAGGAAAAATGTGATTCTACACCAAAAGTCTGAAAGTAATATATGCAATAAGCATATACATTATTATGAAAATAACAGTTTATTTTATATGAAAGTCTTTTCTGAAAACAAGTCTGTTGTTTAAATTTACTCATTTCAAGCGAACAAATCACTTCTTTGAAAAAATAAAGTAGACAAAATAGTAATCTATATATGTATAATCAAAAGTGGATGGATGAATAATTGAAAGGAAAATTCATGTTGCATTCATGTTGAGAATTTTCTTTACCTCAAATGATATGACACAGTATTCTGTTACTAAGTGGTCATCTGCAATGTTATTACTGCTTTTATATGGAGTATGGATGTAGTAATAAATCAGTGAGTAAAATTCTTACTTTTACTTTTTGGCCAGCCAGTTATGTATCCTAAAATCTTGTAATAATCTGGAAGTTACTACAGATAAGGTATTAATTTTGGGTGCACAATTCATGTGGCTAAAGAAGCCTCTGCAAAATTTTACAAAATCTTTATACATTCTAAGATCTCTCCAAATAAATACAAATTTTTGTGGCAAGATTACTGACTTTGTGGTCCTAATGGTGAAAAGCACTATTCAGAATATGTTTGTTATGATTGTGTAATCCATGATTGAAAAGTGTTTTCCTCATCAGCTTTTGAAATATTAAAAATAATGCTTATGACAAACATTAAATTGACATAAAATATTACTTTGACTTGATCTTCATTTATGGACTCAAATTTGGTGTATTCTAAAATCTTTACAGAAGATAAATTATATTTTCATGATTGTTGATATTTTTAAAATCTTTTATTCTGGTATAAAAATCAGTAAATGAAAGATTTTTCTTTTTATTATAACTTCTGGCATTTTGTTTTTTGTGAGAATGTCTAAGAATAAAATAACTGCATGAATAAAAATATTCTTTTAAATGTCAGTATTTAAGAACCTAAGTCATCTTACAGTCATTTCATTATAAAATCTATAGTTGTAAGTAACTTAATAGACCTAATGTTAAAAGATTAGTAAATTGATGAAAAAATATTCACTCTGTTATAATATTGCAAAAGAAAGGAACCAACAACGATTAAGATTTCAACAATGTGTATTGGTCAAAATTCAGAATATGTACATAGTTGTATGAAAGGTGGCAAAAAATTGTTCATATGTTGTTTCTTAGTTGTTGATGGTGAGGAAGGTGATTAGATGTAAGGGTGTTGTTGGTAGAGCCAGGAGTTGATTGATTTCATTGGTTGGTTGGTGATGGTCACAGTCGGTAACAGTAAAGAGGCCTGTGGTGAGATGTTTGATGATCTGGCAGGTGATGAGGCTCAAGTGTTGAAGCCAAACTGCCTGTCATAAGCAATAAATGCCAGCTTTATATCTTTGTTTTAACAGTTATAGGCTCCCAGGGATACTCATTTTTTGGGGCAGGAATGTTTACGATTGGCTATTGCATTTTGGGATTTGATTTGTGGATTTATGATGTTCAGAGCCCTGCACAAAAGACAACATTTTTATTTAGTGTTTTGTTTTCTTGGTCGAAATGTAGAATGAATCGGAAAGAGATCTAATTGCAGTGGAGTATAACATCTTTTAGTTCTTTAAAAATTTTAATCAGGAGTTAAAGATCTACACTAAAAATAAATAATTCTGAATATTTTTGTAGCATAAGAATAAAGTGTTGCTGCTGACACTTGAGTTTGAACATAGATCGCCAGAGAGTAAATACAGGCAATCCCATTATTGGATTAAGTGGATCATGTAGCAATGGGAGAAACACATATATAGGAAGTTGCATGATGTCGAGATTGATCTGTCATTTCCACTCTATCCTCTATTACTATATGGACCACTAGTCTTTACTCTATTCACTATACTATTTCTCTATTTTTATCACTATACGAATTACTATTTGAGTGAGTATTATCAAGCAAGTACTATTAGTGCGAGTGTTATTTGAAGGCATCTGACACCAGTATTAGTTCAATAGCATACTATAATTGTATCTGCGATTACAATGTCTCTGCTACAACTAGCATTATAAAAGTGACAAGGAGTGTTCATTGGCATCACAAAAATTTTTCAACCCTGAATAATGAATTATTTCTGACTCTAATCCTAAATATTCTGAATAACCTTTTATTCAAAAGGAAAATCTCATCTTAATTCTAATTTTTAACTCAAAGTGTAAACATATAATCAATAACCATTATTTGATCTGTTTATATCAATAATAACATTATCCTTCCATATAGCCTATCTTGACCATCTAACCATAATATTAAATTCTAACATGAACTCAATTATTTAGAATTTTTAAATCAAGCTTTACACTTCATAAACATATCTATCTTATTTTTATTAATACTGATCAGAATTTTAACAATTATGCAATCACTCTATGTATTACTTCAAACAGACAACCCAAACCCGTGTCTTTTAGTTTTAAATATACAACAATAAGTTTAAGTGAAATCAAAACCTAAATTTCATCCTGTTTCTGACCATAGCCATAAACCTGTAACTCAATAATTGACTTCTAGCAGTGATAAAAAAAAAAAAAATCTAAGCAAGTCATTGCTCGAAATACAATTCTGGTGTTTCTAAAACCTTATAATGTAATGCAAATTGTATAGACTAATTCATTAGTATAGTGAATTCAATGTTCATTGTTTTCGTTAGTTTATAGTTAATAAAATTTTATTTATATATTGACATTTAATTGTTTTGGAAAAAAATCTATAATCATTCTAAACACTAATCCACACAATTTTAGTATAAAGAAAAATTAGTTTCTATTTTCTCAAAAGTTTGAAGAATTTATGTATGTGTATGAAGCATTTCATATAAAGTTAAAATATCTTTTTATAATTAATTTAATTATTTATTTTAGGTAAATAGATAAAAACTGAGTATACCCAAATAAATTACGTGAAAAAAGAAATTAAAAGAAAATAAATAGTAAATAAATAGGAAGAAGCATTAATGCATAAACAAATTCCGGATTATCTCCCTTACACTTGTTGATGTTGTGTGCATTTTTGTCTGAGAATTTTTTAAGATGAATCATATTCTTCAATTATTATGCATGTAGGCATGGATTTCATTTGTATATTTCCTCTTTGTCAGATGTCATGGTTGTGAACGTATCCACTAAATGACTATACTTGAATATACAACGAAATACATGTACATCATAGGGGTAGAGCAAGCAACCCAGAGATATTTATAATGATTCTCACTTAATTGAAGCTCTTATTCTTGTCATAAAATCTGTTACTAGAAACTCATGGAAATATCTTTTATTTTTATCCTATTTTGATGGATTTGTTAAAATTCTAACGATACTATACAGTGTAAAAGTTTTCAAATTGTAAATTTCTCATAACTGCCATCTTGTAAAAGAACATTTTGCATTACAGATGAAGCATTGGCTTAATATGGAGGCATTCTTCTCTTCTTCTATGTACCACCTCCATTCAGAATGTTGGCGGTCATGGCTCTCCACAGTTTCCTGGCCTTTGCAGCACTGAATAAATTTTGTCTTTTTGTTGTCGCTCCTAAAACCTGTCCTGCAAGCCATTTACCTGCCTGCTAGCTAGGTTAGGCTCTGTTTTCCTTTGTTCCTCTTGCTTTCAATCTGTTTTGTGAATATCAAATTTTCCAAACCCTCTCTCCTCATTATGTTCTATAGAAATTTCAACTGTTTCTTTCTTAATCTAAGTATTGTGTCCTTTTTGTTTCCATTTTTCATTGCTCCAATGTTCGGTTCATGGAATTATCAGCATCCTTCTATAAAATCATATTTGTGTTGCTTTGTTTGTTCTTCATCTTTGAGGAGATTATTCAGCATTCACTGTAATATAAGAGGACTGATATTATATAATAGTACAGTACTCTTTTTTTTTTGGTTTCTAACGAAATATTCCTTGTTCTTAATATTCTATTTAACTTTTGGAAGGCAACTTTCAATATCCCAATGTGCCTTTGGATTTCAGTGTCACCTCGAGGTGCCCTAAAATGACTTTAAAATTTAGTATCACTAACATTTTCATTACGAAAGATCCTCGAAATAGACAAAATTGCTCATGGTGTATCTGTCCTTATCTGACATTTTCAAATACATAGGATGCTCAATGACTTGTCTCTATGGAATTCAGTGACCAATTTTTCACCAGTCGCATGATTCAGGAGATTCATGACTAACAACTTTCATTTCAGAAAACAGTGGAAATATAAATTCTGTGGAGCAGCATGATAGGACGACATAATCGACTTATTCTAAGTCGATTAGATGGCATTCCAGGTGCATAGATTATGTTTAGGAATTCTGGTTGTATATGAACCTCTGCCATGTCAGTTAACGTTTTACTGCATATGTAAACTTTCACATAATTTCATTTACATAGAAAAGGGTCCACAAAGGCAAAAACATTTGGTATAAAAGTAACTGAATTCTTTTGCTTATATGTTTTGTGACTGATTCTCTGTTAGGTTTTTCGGAAAATAATGTCTGACTTTAGAATCAACTTTTATTCATGAATTAATTTATTTATATAGTGTTTAAATTAGTCAAAATAGGAACTGAATATCTATACATTTCTACCCTTGTGTTACAAGATTATTTTTCCTTTACGATATAACTCTTTGGAACGTCAATAAATCTTTGAATGTAGTTTCTGCATCTTCTTTGCAATGGAATGTCTTTTGGCTTAAAAGATTGTCAGGATGCTTGAAAAGGTGGTAGTTAGTTGGCGATAGATGAGGGGAATATGTCCTAATGTGGAAAAGTCTTGTATCTCAATTCGGTGAGCCTCTGCAGTGTTATGTGAGCAACATGTGGTCGAGCATTGTCATGAAGCAGGAATGGACCTCGTTGGTTGACTAATGCCGGTCGCTTTTCGCTTAACTGAATGTGGATTTCACTCCGTTGCTGGCAGTAAACTTCGGCAGTGACGCGCTGGTTAGATTCCAGATTGTTGTTATGGACCACCAGACATTCACCATAATCTGTTGATGCAATTTTGAAAATTATTTGGGTCCTTCGTCATGATCAGGCCATTAAGCCAATCGTTTATGATTGTCATAACTGATCCATTTCCCATCACAGGTCGCTATTCAATCAAGAAATGAACCCATCTATCGAGTTACTTCACTATGCCAATTTTCTTGAGATTGTCCGATATTGTTAAAATGCTGACACCCATTATCTGAATGAAACATTTCTCTAACACTTAAACGGATTTTCATTTATAGATAGACGTCCTCTACCATCTTGATCATCAAGACTCGTATCCCTACAGTGGAACTTCAGAAACCAATGATATACTGGTCGATCATAAGTTGATCCTTCACCCCACCGTACCCTGTTAATCTTGGTAGCAGTTTCAGAAGCATTATGACTATGAAAAGGAGAATTTATCAGTTTTTTAAAACATACGTCTTATACGACAGTGAATATTGTATTTCTTATTATTTATAAGTTTCTTTTATTCAATGTGATTTGCAGTATTTTTTTAAATCGTAAAGTATGCATCTTATTCACTTCTTCATGAAATATCAAATATTATTTTTGAAATTTCTTATATAACTGATAATATTATGAATTTTATAAAGCATGCGACTTATACAACTTAAAAGGAATAAACGTCCATAGCAGAAACTGAAGTTTTTATGCTTCTGTCGCCTTTGTTTACATATTGAAAACGTACCTTCACTTTAAATACACGCAACTTTTTAATATTCCATAAAATTAAGGAATTTATGTTAGTACTAACTAAACGTTCTCTTTTTTACTTTATTCAATATAATTTGCAGTTTTTCTAAATCTTGTAAATATTGCGTCATATTCAACTGTTAAATCAATAGTAAATATTACTTTTGAGGTTTATGTTAATTTAATATGAATAGGAGTGAATAAAAACATGTTTTTTAATACGCCGCTAAATTATTTTCACCTAATTTAAAATATAACTTAAATAAATCATCTGTCCATTCTACTGCTTATAATTTTGTTTTTTATTGTTATTTTTGAAATTTCAAAACTTATTTCTTTATTCATTTAGATAAATTGGTAAGAATTTCAATTCTTAAATTTATCAAGATTTGTACATAATTGATTTGGAATTGGAATTTATACAATTATAACCCCACCTGAAAAATTTACATGTAAGGGGGTAACTTCAATTACGTTCATAGGAGCTAAATACTGATAACAATATAATCGGAGTTATGTCCCTTATATTTTTTTTTTTATCTTAACGATAATGCTTTCCACAGATCACATTTCTTTTTATTTGTGAATTGCCACGATTTCTTGGGAAAGGTAGTGAGCGATGTGTTCCTTTCTTCATAGTTTTGAATTCTGGTAATCATTCTTTTAGACTGGCTGCTTCCCAAGGATAGAGAGCCTAGTTCACCTAACAATAAACCCTTTCACCCATGGCTGGAAATAAGAGATGAATGTTTTAGCAAGTGAATTTATTCAATCAAAACGCATCAGACCCGAGCGGAACTTGGCTTGTTAATTCCACTTCCCACATTAATAAACGCAATACGACTCGCCTATACATTTGCCTTTTTACTTTCATTTAAATTGGTATAAAATTTCAATTACTTAAAACATAATTCAGTCAAACAAAACATACGAAGAGACATTACAATTAAAATATATATTTTTTACAAAATTTATAATATAAAACAACTTTTCTATCTAGTCTTACAATTATAAAAGTAAAATATATGCTTTTATTAAAGATATTTTTCTTTCTCGGTTACTTTCATTAGAACTCCTTCAAGAATAGGAAAAATATTTACTATTTAAACCCAAATCACAACCGTAATCCTAACGTTCATTATAAATTTGATGTTAATTCAATTCTACAAGAAAACAGTACTCTATGGGATTGCACGTATTATTTCAATCTGTTGTTCGCCATTGGCAGTTGCTCACATCGGCTAGCTCCAGATATGTTGCGAGGAGTTAAATTTGAATTTAGCCAACTCATAGACCTTGGCATCACACATCCTTCAGTCAGTAATTATGCCTCACCATCCATTCAGTCCCTAAATTCAGTAGCACTTGGCAGAATTGTGACAATTATTAACTTTTAAGTCGTTCAGAAAACAAGGTATATAACAGCAATATCCCAAGGTAAACGTGTTTTCACCAAACTGGATCACATAAGAACCTATCACTAGATCTCAAGACCGTTATTCCCAAGATTGATATATACTACTTCATTTAGTTTGTTTTAGTTTTCGCGCGTTCCTTTCAGCAATAAGGAACGCGTCAAAATGCTTCCAGTGTTTAATTTACCATGTGTTGCACGATTTACTTTTTACTTGCGCTTTTGTGGCTGATGTCTTTTACGGCCAACTCTTTTATGGAATAGTGAGCATTCGTTTATCTCGTGAGATAATTAAAACCCTGTTTGTTAAAAATCCAGTCATTTTGTAGTACGCTACCCTCACTAATGCCCTCCCTATCTTTGCTGTACCGACAACATCCAAAGGAATTCAACGTAGTACATTTGGGGCGGGCTTGGCTTCAGGTGTTGCCGGAAAGTTTTCAATGTTGACATCCAACCGCCTTCGAGGATCCACTCCGTTTTCTATCGGGATTTAATTCCATAGCAATTTCCATATTTGGATATGACCGCAAGGCAGTGTAGGTTTATAATAAGCATTTTCCTTTTCCTAGATGGAACTCATCAGTACAGGGACTGCCCAAATCAGCTGACGGTGAGGCGCAGTTGTAAGAAATAAGATAATGTGGTTTTAGTCTTGAGTCTTCCCCGCGAATAACAAAAACACGAAAAACTGTTCAAAAAGTCTGTTTTTATGTAATAACGCAGTGGCTTTTTTGAATGCTTTTCAAATTTTTGGAATTATCAACCAAATTGTAAATGAAGGTTTGGTTAAATGCGATGTTAATGGACGAAATCTGCGACAAACTAACTCCAAAATCGTATTTTTGCCACTTTATCAATATTGTCGACGATTTCATCCTAAATTGGCATTCGTCAAAATTTGATTCAAAGATTGTTTGAGAAGGATTTTGAAGCGTTAAAAGGAAAAATTACAAAAAAACTCTTAATAACCCCAGTTTTACGCTAAACATGCTAAGAAGGAGGGGCGTTTACGCGTTTGCTTTTGCAGTTGAATCAAGCCTGACGTTCATCCCTGTTTTTGTTTGATTATTAGATTTGTGAACAATGTCATACCTATTTGAAAGTTATTACAGACAAGGAAATTTTGAATATCTAAAACACTGAAACAATTTAACCCCGTGCAAGGACTACACAAGACGGTTTTATCGATGGAATGCCTTTATTAAGACCATTGAAACACTTGGAAGGACATACCGTAGAACAGATGAGGACAAATGAAGCTTAGTATACCAATGGATGATGCATGCAAGCAGGGACGCAGGGGGATATTTATAGACAGGAGGTACGGATATACAGGGAGGCGGTTATACAATTGGACCTATGTCACGGGTAACGCTGGGTACCTCCAATGGTTTGTTATATAATTTGTGAAAATGGTGCTATAAATTTATTCATTTTAAATTTGATACAATTTATAAAATTAAATAAAACAATTATGTTTTTTCTATTTTTCCCGGTTTGTTACAACGTCATCATTTTTTTAACTTGATATCGCAATCGGATGATATATATATTTTAAATAATTTTGTAAATATTTTTCTTTGGAAAAATCGCAAAAAATATAGTTTTCTGAAGGTGATATTTGACAAAACTTTTACGATACTTTGAATACTTTCTATTTCATAAAAGAAATCACCACAGTTAAAGAATTAAAAGAAAATAAATTTTATTGAAACTGTCGACTTTATTACAGCCTGAATTTTAACGTGAACCGGGGAAGAATTTGACAAGTTTTTCTCCGGAAAATGAAATATTGTTAAAAGAATTACGCAGAAACCCACACAATTAAAATCGTTTTATAAAGTTCATCCTCTGCAAATATGAATTCAATTCAAATATTTCCAAAACGTAATGAGTTTTTTATTATCTGTCTATATTTCTGAGATAAGGTATTGTAATTATTCACATTATTTACATTGTTCAGACTGTTGTCCTCATCTTTATTGCCATATACACAACGTTTCGCCGTTTTTACGCTCTGGCCTCTTTCAGGAGATGGGAATTTCGAACTAAACCCTTTATTTCGTCCATTCGGGTAGATTGTTCTAGTTCAACATGACATGCCTTACCAGACGTTTAACTCAACTCTCAAAGTTTTTATTGACCACTGCAACGACCAGATCGATTTTTGGATCAATTCACTGTGTCCAACCAACGTTATTATCCACTGGAGGACGAAACGGCCGAAACATCGTGAATATGGCAATAAAGATGAAGTACAAAAGTCCAAAATGTAAATAATGTCCCTTTTTTCTTATTCGGTTAAAAAAATTTAAAATCTAAAAATGCTTTTTTGATCTACTTTCTCAAAAAATAACAACAAAAAAAGTTTATCAAGATTTCAAAGGTAGGTTTTCTTTTATACAAAAACTAACCTTATCCTAATGTATTAACTGTTGGAAAATGTCATGTACTTTTTCCTTTTCAAGAAAGTCAATATATTTACAGATAACATAATTCAAAACAATTTAAAATTCAGTGCCTGATTCTCTCTTTAGACAGCTGCTGATTTAAGCTCGGACAATAGAAAAAAAACCGTATCATCTAATTTATTAACCAGTGAAAATATTCCAGGTGCCTATTTCAAATCACTGTAGAAGCTGTAATTAAGAGACTAGGCAGAAAACTTTATTTCTCTTTGAACAATCGTTACGGCTCAACTACAACGTAGATGTTCAAACCCAAACCAGATGACTCCGGTATTGTCATTCTTACCACCACTCTTTATACATAAACAAAAGATTTTTTTCTCATTAGAACTTACACTACGAACTCGTGAAAGATGTCTTTCTTTTCTTTTGGATGAATTTGTATTTATAAACTCTTATTGTAAATGTATATATCTTCTGTCATTAAAATATAAAACGCACTTGTTGGTATGTATCCATTCTATATGGGTGCTGTTTTGCAGCACAAGATCGACGGTCAGTAAAAGTCAATTTATTTCTTTTTTGAAATGGTCACTTATGGAGGTCGGATATAACGCCTTGGGACGAGAGCCCTTAGCAGCTTATTCGGCGGTATGATATTTTCGCCAATTATTGGAGGAAGCGCACCTTCCATTTCGTTTTCCAATGAATTTTTCACAAATATTCACCGTGGGAAATAAGACATTTGGATTATCTGATCCAGTTTATCTCAGATAATCGTTTTATTAAATGAGTTGAAAACATTCGTTTAAGATACAATATCTCGGAGCATCAATGCCATTCTTTTGGGCCCTTGTGCAGAATACCAATGATTTGTTGAAGATCAGTTGAACAATTAGCAAGTACAATCGTTTCTCTTGAATGATATTTTGTCCTTGAAAATGACAAAATTTATGTTCCTAACGCCAACCTGGAAATTCGACAGCTTGTCGACTACGTCCCCTTTGTTACTGAGTTATTTGTGGTGTAGTTTTTCTTCACACTTCATAAATTGTCTCATCTTGTTGTTAATGCCTCCATCAAGTTCGTCTCGAACAGATTGGTTTGGCTGTACATGAAATCAGAATTTCGGCTTTGAACAAAGACCTGTGTTCAATGTTAAAAAGTTAAAATTAGAAGACACGCTCATGTACCTTGAAAGGTTTATTTTCCGTCACTTAATGACCGGTTCACATGTGTACTTCGAAATTACAGGACCCTTACTCCTTCTGTAAAGGATACATATATTTGCTAACATGTTTTCTTCTTGACGGATATATCCGCAAATACTATGGCGAAAACTTTTTTTTTTGATGAGTATCCCGTTTTGGTACACCAGCTGTTGTTACCATAGACATAGCTCAACAATTCAAATTTGATTTAATCGGTCAGTAACAAGCCAAGAAACAGTAATTTCAAGTCCAATGCTGGATGAATGTCCTTGTTCAACACTGTATATAACACGACTGTAAATACAATATAATATTTCCTTTAATGCTTATCTTTATATTATATTTCTTAATGTCTGATTTGGATAAAACATGCGTAAAACCAGTGGTAGTCTTTCTACTAAAGCTTTTCTAAATTCAATATGAATTGCAGGTTTGTAAATATTGCATGTTATAAATTGGCAACTACAGTAGTTAAAGATTCTACTAAGATTTATCTAAATTTGATGCATTGTCTTTGTCACTCTTGTAAAGCACGCGGCAGAACAAACAAAGATTAATGTTAGATGTAATGTTTCTACCGAGATTTTCCATGTCCATTAACTACCACCTAACAACATAAGACTTATAACTAAGGTTTTTTTTTTTGAATTTTGTTTATATTTTGAGCTTTTTACATTAAGTGACCAACAGATTTTAAAAAGTATTTCATAACTCAGTGTTTCCTTTCTTACACAAAACTTGGTGGTTAGGTGGTAAGATATTGGATTACAAGTGTTTTGTTACAATCTCAAATTTACTGTTAGTTTTAATTTTACAATCATCAGTAGGTTTGTAAAATATTTTCCGAGAACAACTGAGGAGTTTAAATAGTAAATATTTGAACTACCAATATTTCGGTGTGATTTTGAATTCACTAAATTATTAAATTATTGCATTAATCAGTAAATACGAATTTTTTTGTAGATTCTGCACCTGGCAGTTGGTAATAAATTGCGGCGCATGTTCAAATCCACAGTTAATGTTTTCATGTAAATTTTTACAAAATAGGTTTCTATTGCATAAAATGGCATTTCCTATTTAGATGGCCCTTTGTGGTTTTTTGGTAAACTGTCGGACTATTATTCTTTCTATACGGGTTCAAATCCACTGAGGGTTTTGACTTTAGTAAGTTGGTACATGAGCCGTAAGACTATAATTTTATGATAATAGTTTAGCTTGTTGATTTGTCACATTGGTTTAAATCCGCTGTTAAGTTATTTAAATAAATTATTGCAATTAATCGAGTTTATCATGAAATAAAAAAGTGTATTGATTATTTAATAGAATCTTTGCGTAAAATTTCAGACAGCTGCTAAGTAGTAAAGGCGTGAGGAGAAATTTGTACTCATTCGTCCAGAATTGATTGTCGCCATTTGTTTTGTGTCGTTCACCAACTGTGATTTTTACTTAATTCCAGAATTATTAAAATTGTTACGGCAAAAAATGCTAAGAACGTTAGTGGCGGCTTCGTGGCGCAGACGGTAAATAACGTAGTTTTGATTAACGTCGACGTGGTAAATTTAAAAGAATTATAACGGACAAAAGTGGTTCGGGATCGAATAGCGCAAGAAATTCTGTTTACCCACAGACAACAGAATATAATACGAATTTCGAAAAATTATGGAGTCATTTACTGTCATCGTTAGGGATGACTTTGAAAGTTTAACTTTTAATCTAAAAACATTCTGAATTTATTATCCAAAATTGTATAAAAACTAAATACAATACGGATTTAATTATTTCCAATTGACAATATTAACGCATTTCTTGCACGAAGACGAAACATTCGTTATCGGTTTCTTGTTGAACTTGAACACACGAATCCTAGAATCACTGTCGGAAATCTTACCAAATGACCTACACCAAACCTAACTAATTGTTAACTGATTTTTTATGAGTTTATAAATCTTACGTTTCTTGGATATAATATGTTCCAAGAAAAAGTTCACTGGTGAAATTTGGAACAACTCTGCAAACAAAATTATTCCGATCTCAAATTATACCATTTATTTCTGAAAACATACCTGAGTAAGATCATTACTGACTTTTTAATTGAAAAATACACTACTTATTACACAGCTCGAACTCGCATCGAAACCACAGTTATCGAACAACTTACCACTTCACCAAAGAAGCTCCATTTTTAGAAGAGGCATTGTGATATGCTCATATAAGCATCAGGATTTCGTAAACTTAGAATCAAAAAGGATTCGAACAATTTGCTACTTATCCAGCAATTGGAAGTCAGGATCTCACTTTCAGTTTGGGCACCTACATATTCAAATATTTTACGAAAAATAAATACTAATATTTTATTCAAATTGGCATTGAAACAAAAGCATAACACTAACAGCTGTCATTTTGCGCACACGGAAATATTTTTTTTTTAATGAAATGTGTCTTTGTTTGGGTTCGAACCAACATACATAGTTTTCATTATTGAAAAAAACGCATGCTTTTTAGATCTTACCGCTACTCCATCAACGATACGGCCAAACAAAGGAGATGTTTTCAGTACGTACAAAACTAACGATTAGCGATCTCAAGGAATTAAAACACAAATCTTCCATTCGACTCGCGATAATATAATTGTGGCTTCCTTAATTTACCATCAAAGAAAGTAAAGCTATTCACTTTGTAATTTAATACTATTGATTATTGTGATAAAGAGTATGGTTCTTGGATTTGAAATTGTGCAGAGTAAGTTCAACAGTATGAGAGACTTAGCAATTCATCATCGTTGGACCCAGTTGGTAAGGAGAGTGGTTTTATGTAGTCATAAATCTTATATTTATTGCAATAATTTCTTTAAAGTAAAATTTGACCATGAATTAATGTCAGGCAGATAATTAGTGACTTATCCACGATTATTAATTTTATGACAAAATACTGGAATACTTCTCATAGACTTTGCCAAATAAATTTATTAAGTGAATTTCTTCGCGAGAATAAAAAATATAATAAATTCATAAAATTTAATGAATAAAAATGTAATGATTAAATAAAATATATATTAACACATCACATTTTTCTGAAATTTAATTAATCAAGTAATGGGTTAAGTGTCATTTTTTTTATTTAATGTTGCTGGAAAACTATAGTTACTGATGTTTATTTTTCTTTCGGTGCCTGATCACTTGAAAGATTTTGAGAAGAGTCAATTAATTATATTACCGATATTGAAGTGAATCATTAATAAGTAAGACATAAAAGACCTGAATGTTCAAAATAAAACATTTATTTATAAATTATATAGACAGATATGAAAAAAATACTATTTTGCATTTCACAAACATTAGGGGATATTTACTTTAGAGAAGCTATCAGATCCTTTTATAAAAAAAAAAGATTAAGAATTTTTTGCAATAATGTAATAATTATCTTCAGTCACCCATAATTTATTTCGACATAATTTGATTTCGTGTGACTTATAAACCTAAAACAATGATAAGTTTTTTTTAGAGATAACATTTTGAGATACTTTTTCTAAACCCATATTAAGCCGTTCACCCCAGAACCTATCTAGATTCCTGTTCGGACATTTATTGACCTTTTAAGTTGCAGAACAGTGGGCGTTTATTTTGGAGGGGGGACAGTAATATGGCGCGGGTAATCACAATAGTCACGCCCAGGAAAAAATTTTTCAACCAGGTTAAGGTGCCAAAAATAGTCTGAAACCAGTGGTGGAAACACAGGGTTTCGCAGGCGGGCATAAAGATAGTCTGATGTTTAATTACAAATTAAATTGTTCAGTTTTGACCCTCATGTCAGGTCTTTTAAAATAAATCCACGGGAAATTTGTCCTGGAAAAATTATAATGTTTTCAGTCTTTCATTGAACACAGTCTACAGTCTTGTCTATAAATAGAGAGACATTGTTGTAACATTGGATCGGATGATATGGTGTTTTAACCTGCATCATATTTTTAACAACACGAAATATTTCCAAAAGTGCAACATTTTTTAGTTACACATTTATTTATTTATTCGCCGAGATTACTAATTTTTCCAGAATTTGAGCGATTTACTTTTGAATATATCTACTAGTCTTGGGACGTTTTAATTTGAATCGTATGAAAAAAAAATATCATTTTTCCGATATTAAAAACGATTCTTTTAAATTTTAATTTATATTTTCCATTATTGGTGAAAATAAATATTTATTGTTTTTAAAAAATGTTAAAATTTAAAATCATAATAACATCATTTTTACGATGTAAATTTATTTTATTTGTATAAAGAAAAAAAAAAATAAATTTTTAAATAAATTCTGAAATAGGTAACCTTTTAAAGAATGTTGTTAATATAAAGTTGATAAACAATGTGAATAAAAAATGCTTAAAATTAAATAGAAAATTTTTTGTCAAGAAAAAACTTTATATTCATTGATATTTAAATTTACCCAGAAAATGTTGCAACGGAAAATTTAACATTACCGGAAAATTAGCAACAGAAAATTTTGTCAATCATGAATGTCAAGACTGTCTAATTCTGGCATTCATGTCCATTGAAATTTATTATGAAACAAGACAAGGTATTTTGATAATGAATATTCATTGACCAGTTTTGCAGCAATGAAAACAAGAAAACATTCATTTTAAGACCATAGTATCGACCAACGTTTTGTGTAAACCATTTTTTATTTAGTTGTTTCGGTCGGTGAACAGTTGCATTTAAAGGTTTTTGATTTGAACTGAAAATTTTACCGTGGTATTGGATGGGGTTTTGGATCAAACAATTAAACAGTTTTCTAATGTCATTAGAGTTAAAGTAGATTTAGAGCATGTAAATTTTGAAAGCTACAGCTAACCATTCAGCATATTGAATCGGGGTCTATTGGGGTGATATTATAGCGGACCGGATGGGTGCCGTTTATTGCATTTATGCCAGAATTGTTAATATAAATTATGGGAATAAAATTATATTGAATGAAAATTGAAATAATTATCATACATATATAATGCAATTTTAATATAGAATAAAGTTTTTATTGCCTGAAATCTGAGTAGAAGTCCTCCTCCACTTTCATCGACGAAAGCTGTGTTAATTGATCATTTCAATAAAGAATGCAAACAATAGATCCATTCAAGATAGTCTGACATTTATCAGTACAAATTACTGTTGTCAAATCCTTCATGTCCTTTATAGTCCACGTTTCTCTTTGTGATGTCTACTTAAAACTATTTGATTTATTTAATTTTCATGTCTTTTAGGCAATTTTTTTTAACACAATCGTCAACTATCTTGTGACTGGTGAGTCCACATTTCCTGCTTTTTAGCTTTTAATTTTAATTTGTTTCTTAAATCTCATTTTAGAATATTTTTGCTCGTATCTGTTCTTGTTCCTATTTTGACAGTGTCTTCCATTTTTCATGGATTCATTGCATTCAACATTCCTGAAATTACCAACGCTATGTTCCCGTCACTCAACTGGTTTCTCATAAGAGAAACCAGTTGAGTGACGGGAACATCTTTATCTTTCTTATATCCTACGGTGATGTTTATATATATCTGAAAGTAAAAATAATTATCAATAAAGATACTATTATAGAGGCATAATACAATCTTACAATATCAACTACTTTCGTGCAAATATTTCTGATGAAAAAAGATAAGCTTAAAAAATCAAATGGTATATTTCTGCAATAAATGTTGTATCCCGAACATTTTTACCAAAGGTTAATACGAAATTTTATTGCGAAGGCATTGACTTACATAATAAAATCAAACATAGTGTGTACACTATACTATCACGGACAGAGCTTATGTAAATATAAAATATAAAAATGAACACTGAGGCCAAAACCCAGCAGCGAAAGTCTGTTTCGTACTTGAACGCAATCTTCAGACTTTGTGTTTTGTTGTTTACTATTTAAGCCAAAAATAAAACATATTTATTTATGAAAACTTGTTTTTTTAGAACAAAACATTGCACGATAATATTATGTATCTCGGAAGAAAAATGGAAAAAAGTGATGGAGAAACTTTTCCAGTCATTGCATTGAAACACGGTGTAAATATATATAGAAATATAAATATAATATATATATATATATATATATATATATATCCATAATTCTCGTAAACTTTTGGATGCAAATAATGCACGGTGAGACTGTTAATGCATTTGCATTTTAAAGTGATGATCAAACTGAGTGGATTGTTATTCGAAAGAGATCCGGACGTTTGAAGTGTCATCCTAACGGATAAATGTCAACTTGAAAGATTGAACAAAAGATCGTTATCAGGATTTTTAATTGATTATTCATTTTAGCAGCATCCATACTTAAATTCCGATAATTAATTGAAAATTTAGAAATCAGTGAAAAAATGGAAAACATTAAATATTCTTTTTAGAATGCAAAAGTGTGTCGTTCGTGGAAAAAATAAGACTATATTAACACAGTCAAATAAACAAAAAGATTTGACAGGAAAAATCGAAAAAAGAAAGAACCAAGAACATTTGTCATCCTGCCGCTGCAGAAACTGATAAATGATCGAAGCCATTCGTATATTTGGGATATTTTACCACAACAAACTTACATCGCTAACTTGTCTTTTTCTGATTAATAATGCATTCCTGAGTATAAAATCAGCAATCCACATTTTATTAAGAAAACATTAAATTTTTTGAAAATATTAAATACAGCATATCCGACATGTGGAGACGCACATTTTCATAGACACACAGTAATTCATATAAAATGAATGATTCTTATATTTGTGTCAATTTTGTATACTTTGGAAAACTCAGGAAAGCAGCGATTTTTATTTTGAAAAACACTGCATTTTACGGGGCAAAGAAAGTTTGCAGTAAATTTGCAAAATAATCCATATTAAAATAAATCAAAATTCAGTAAAAAGAGTAAACGTTTTTAATTTTGTTGTATAAAACGGCGTGTTTTACAAAAAACACAATTCTATTTAATTAAGGGAGACCTTAGAAGAAATAGTAAATACTATTTATCCTAGATTGAGTTGAAAAATGTATAAAACCAGCAATCCAGAATAAATTAAAAGAAGCCCTCAAAATAAGAGTAAATGCTGCTTTTCATGCGGATATGACGCATCTTCGCAAGATAGAAAACTAAAGCAATTGAATTGATATTAAACTTATAGAAACTTCACAAGAAATGTTAAATAAGGCTGATATCGATGTACATTATGTATATTTTGAAAGATTCATTAATCCAGCAATTGATATGAAATTCATGGAAATATTAGGAAAGTTTATAATAAATATTAAATAGCGCTTTTCTGGCTCAGATAAATCCATCAAATTATATAAAGTGAAACGTTGAATGAAAAAGAAATTTCCGGCATATAAGTTACATATTTTTCGAAATAGAAAAATATAACAAAACATAATAAATTAGGAAAAAGACTTTGAAGAATCAATACTACTGAATTCCTAACGTCTCTAATGCATATTTTTTTAGAGAAGATTATTGTAGACAGTAAATTCTGTATTTGCAGTGTATAAGACGCTTGTTTTGTAAGATTCATAAAACGAGCAATTCACATTAAATTAAGCAAAACTTTAGAAAGAGAAAATAGATTTCCCACCATATACATAGCAAGCGATATTCGTAAATCCTGAAATTCATATTAGAATCAGAAAAAGTAAAAATAATTATTATTCCAGCGTACAAGAAGCATATTTTGCAAGGTCCATAAATTGCACAAGATTGCTTTCAAGTGCTGTAACCATTTCCTGTTCTTTGGAGTTCTAAGCATTATCAATGTTAAATTCTCTAAGCCCTCTTTTTTTTTGTTAGTTGTCTCTTAAATTTCAACTCTTTCTTTCTAATTCTAAATATAAGCACCCATTTTGTTTCCATTTTCCTTAAAACTTCATTGTTGTTCATATGCTTCGCCCAGGTTATTCTCAGCATTTTTCTATAAAACCAATCTATGTTGCTTCAACCCTTCTCTTCATCTCTAAGGATTTTTTCAGCTTTTAATGTCATATCGGACGATAGGGTTTGGGTTAGTGATAGCTGTTCAACACTATTTTGTTTGTTTTTAGTGAAATGTTTCTGTTTCTTAATACTTTTTTTTTAGCTTTTGGAAAGCATATTTCGCTATTGCAATGCACTTTCGGATTTCTGACATTTTTCATCATCTGTTAAGACACTTTCCCCAATGTTTAAATTTCTCTTTTTGTTCTATTTTGATGTTTTCAATTTGAATCTCGGGCTGTTCCTCTTATTGTAACCCATACATTCTATTTTCTTAAAAATTGATGGTTGATCCTTTCTTTCCGCTATCGTTTACTAACTAGTTTAAGATTTTCTGAAGTTTTCTTTCTGTGTCTGCACAGTGTCATCTGCGTATCTTATGGCGCTAAGATTGTGCTCACCAATAATAAATCCTTGTACAACTTCTAGATTTGAAGATTGTCTTGCTTTTAAAACGTTAAATAGATCTGGCGAGGAGTCGCTATTCTTTTTTTGTGTACTTGATTCAATTTCTCTCTGTGGGAGGCTCTTTTCTTCTAGTATATATTCTAGATTATGCTAATGTCTTTCCGGAAATAGGGGAAAGTTTGTAAAAGGTGCCAATAAATCTTAAATTAAAAGAACCTATAGAAGAAAGCATAAAATCTGTCTTACCTGTCTATAAAGAGAAATGTTTGCGAAATTCATAATTCCAATAATTTATTATAAATTAAACAAGAATTTTGTAACATACATAAACTTAGAATTAGTTTTAAAAGTTTTCTTAAAAGAATGAATAAACCCCGTTTTCCAGTGTATAAGGAGGAATATTTTCATGATTAATAAACTTTGATATTCATTTTAAATTAAGAAAACTTTTACAAGAAAGAGAAATATATGTATTTTTTACTATATGATACAGAACTTTCCGAAGCTTTATAAATTCTATAATTCAACTTAAATTAAAAGAAATCCTTAGAAAAAAAAAAGTAAATAATATTATCTTCCGATGAATGCGAGGTTAGGAATTTTTCAGCGGATTCGGCGGAACGTTTGCAACATTCATAAATCATGAAATTCGTTTGAAATTCAGTCAGTTAGTTATGTGCCATGGGTGATACACGCTTAGGCGATCATGTATGTTTCGATACATGACTGACGAGGCAGTTTTTTCCCACAGTAGGTTGCCATTTCTTTCTGTGGTAGACCAGTTGCCTTGGATGGCAACTGATATAGAACCCGGTCTGTCCTGCTATTTACCCATAGCTGGGGGGAGAAGAAATTTAAGCTTCTTGTAGTAAGATTTTAGATTTAACTGAACTCTAAAGGATTTAAAATTTATTAATTCCAGTAAGCAAAATATTCTATATTTCAAACAGAAATTATATTGATTGGAATCGATTTTTTCATTAAAATTGATCAAAACGGTTATTTTTTTTTTTACACCTTTGTAAACAGAAGTTGTCTGTTTAAAAAATCTTGCAAAAAAAGAACATATTTCTGAAACCTTGTTTGAGGAAAATTAGCAAATTTAAAGTTAAATTAATCTGATTTGAAACAGATATTACTTACTTGCAGCATAAAATGTTGTATACAAACATTTCTTTATTACACGGCCTTGTTTTTCTGACGTCTTAATCGATTTATTTACATTTGATCGACATTTTCGATTGCTATTTTGCTAGGTTAGTACTTGCAGCTATTCATCTTAAAAGTAAGGAAGTGCTTAGAAGAATAAAGCAGACTTGGTATTTTCTGGTGAGAAAATGGAAAATTTAAGAGGTTAATACATCCAGAAATTAATCTTATAAACAAATTCTTTATTTTGTGACGTATGTGGTGGATAATTTTCAATGTTAATTAACTCAGAAATTCATTTTAAAATAAGAGTCCATGGAAGTAAAAAACAAATTATATTTTCCAGTCATTACGTCACGTTTGTGGCTACCAATAATGAATCCTGTTGGAATTGCTTAGTAACCGTGACATATTTGGGAAGAATATTAAAATAATCCGGAATCTATATGGGCAGCAAATCGCCTGAATACGGATAGAAATTGAATTCAATGAATATACAAAAATAGAAAGGGGTGTTGTGTTGTGTCTTTTCATTGGACTTATTCAACCTAAACAGTAAGTCGATTCTAAGAGAAATAGAAGTCTTACCAGGATTCATTATTGGTGGCCACAAACGTAACAACATATGTCGATGACACAGTGTTGATAGCAGCTATGGAAAGGAACTTACAACAACTCCAACAGAAGGGATTGAAGGAAAGCAAGAAACATTAATTGTAAGAAAACAGAATGTATGGTTGTTAGCAAAAGAATCAGACCAACATACAAATGATAAATTTGAGATATAAAAATCAAACAAGCAGAATAATTTAAATATCTGGGTTGTCTTTTAACAGATGATGGAAAGTGCGACACTGAAAGTCAAAGATGCAATTGAAAAGCTAAGCAAATTATTAAGATCCAGAAAAAAATCTTTAGAAAAAAAAAAAAAGAAAAAAGAATACTAAAGTGTTATGTAATAGAATTCTTCCTATATGAATGTTGGACAATATTCTCATAGATGAAGAGGATAGAAGTAACAGAAATCTGGTTCTACAAAAGGATACTGAGAATACAATAGACCGAATATTTGAGCAGCGACAAAGTATAAGAGAAAATGGAAACAAAAATAAGACTTATACTTAACATGAGGAAGGGATAGTTGAAATTTCTAGGGTGCATAATGAGAAAGGAGGGCCTGGAAAAATTGATACTCACAGGATAGAATGAAGACAGGAGGGACACTGGCAAACAACGCATAACCCAAGAGATTACAAAAAGTGATGTGGACCCAAAGTTGGGACCACGGAAGGAAAACACGGAACACGGATTAGAGGTAAGAAAGATATATTAAACAAAAAGGTTACAAAGATAGTGTAAGTGTAAGCGGATTTATTTATGTGCTCGTATCCAATATTGGTAGTCGTTTGAAATATTACTACGGTATTAGAATACTCTCTCTCTCTTTTTCCTCATCTTATCCAAGACTGTTATATCGCATACTTTTATAGTCCTGGAAGAGTCCATGTTGTAGGTATGTTATGGTCAAAGAACACCCACTTCAAGATTTTTTTTTTTTTAAAGGAGTTAAAAAAAAAAATTTTTCCTCTTGGGATTTTCGAGCGGTGCCACAAAATTTCCTTTTCTTTCCTGAGCGTATCATTTCAGGAAAAATTAATAATGTCGAGATCGAAGTTGATCGAAAATTACGTCGATCGGCTCTTAAAAAAAAAATTTTCTAGTGATTCCTCCGATTCCTTCAAACGGCATTTTCTGAGCTGGTTCCAATGGCGTTTGTGAGTGTTTTTCGGTCCTTGGACAATATAGACCAGAAACAAAATTCTTTGTTTTAATACAAAATCAATTCCCAGAATGTTTTGTTTATGTTTTATGAAATTTTGAAAAAAAACTTTATCGCCAGGATTGAAATATTTCTTATGAGGCGATAAATTTTTTTTTTTAACTTTATTTGCCGTGGAATAAGTTTGTCGAAGACAGATTGAGGATTTTTTTTGCGAACATTGTTTCTGCAGGCGAGTTTCCCAAGGCGTGTTCGGATTAGGGGTTATCCGATATTGATGCAGAAACTGTTGCAATGTTTTATCTGTCGGCGTTAATAGAATAAATTTTTTTAATGCCCTTTTAAAGTGTCCACGAACCTTTCGGAAAAAAAAAAATTCGAAAAAGGGGTGGTTTTGAGGCGTTGTAATGTGGTCCACCTGATATGATTTTAGAAGTCTCTAATTTTTTTTGATGTGAATTGAGTGCCATTATTGTAACTATACAATCTACCACGCAAAACGCGTAAATAGCTTAAAAAAACGATCGTGCAGTTTTTTTGGTTTTTGCATTGTAGGACTTTCTCTCTTTTTCCTAGAAAATTATATCGCATACTTTATATAGTCCTGGAAGAGTCCATGTTGTAGGTATGTTAGAAAAAAACAAAAAGACAACATAAAAGACAACTATTGGTTGAAAAAGAAAAAGAAATTTGGAGATAGAATGATCTTTAATGTATTGAAGTGAATTTTCAACATAGAAGAATTTAAAAAAGTAAGCGTAAGATTTTAAGTTTAATACATCAAGCAATTCATCTTCAAATCAGAGAATCCTTAGGAATGAAAAAAGTATTGTGCACTCGGCGGAAGTTGTAAAAGGTTAGAACAGCCAGTATTTAAATTAATAGAACCCTTACAAGAAAAAAAGCAGATTCGATGTTTTCCTAAATATAAGTCGGAAGTTTTGAAAGTTTATTACAGCCATTTTATAGGTAAAGTAAGAGTGCACTTAGAAAAAAAAAAAAAAAAGAAAAGCAAATTCTGTATTTTCCGGTTGCAAGTTTAATACATTACGAAATTACTTTTAATGTAAGAGCTCTTTAAAAAGTATAAATGAAATTATTTACTTTCTGAATTTTAAGGCGAATGTTTTACAATATATATATATATATATATATATATATCTTACTTATTATAAAACGCAGATTGTGTGTGTGTGTGTGTCTGTAACGTTTATATATTGGATCGGATTTCCTACATTTTTCAACCGATTTCAACAAAACTTCACAGGACTACATAAAATTACCTTGTGGTGGTTCTAACTGCGCCAAAAATGGGAAAAATATAATTGTTTTTGCACAAAATCAATTTGAAAACACGATTAAGAGACATCGTGAAAATGAAAGGGGACAACTCACATCGGGTTGTTGTTTGTGTGTGGGTTCCTTTAAATATGGGAGCGGATTTCCTATATTTTTCAGTCGATAAAACAAAACTTCACTTTTTTTTTGGCAGGTAGTGTTTCTTATTGTCTTGCACACTTTTTTTTCTTTATTTTTAACATTCAGAATGCTTTAAAAATTCCATTTACAAGACAATTATTTATAATAAAAATTCTATTCAATCAGTAGACTCATAACGATTGAAAACAATGTTTTTGTTTGAGTTTGGGTTTGACCAATTCGTAAAAAAAAAAAATAAAAAAACTAATTAAGACATGCGTGTCCGTCAACCTTAAACAATAATCTAACGATCTCTACTGATTGTACGAATACAAACATCGGATAAATTCTTTATCTTTAGGGAAAGATAATGAAATCTAAACATACACAAGTCCTAACTAAAAATAATAACCGGAACGGAAAAAACTACTTTAAATACACATGGTGTCCAATTTTTTTACTGTATTCAATAAGTAAAAAATCATAAATTGTAAAAGATTATTATTACAGAAAGGCTACTAAATGAATAAGATTTGTTAGATCATAATTAATAAACCCAAATAAAGTTAATATTTTTTGTATTAGAAACAACGAGTGGAAAATATATTCAAATCAGAATTCTAATTATGAATCACCACAAGCAAAATATGCAATTTTTTTACTGTATTCAATAAGTAAAAATCATAAATTGTAAAACTAAAAGATTACAGAAAGGCTACCTACATTTTTCAACCGATTTCAACAAAACTTCACTTTTTTTTTTGGCATGTAGTGTTTCTTATTGTCTTGCACATTTTTTTCTTTATTTTTACATTCAGAATGCTTTAAAAATTCCATTTACAAGACAATTGTTTATAATAAAATTCTATTCAATCGGTAGAGACTCATAACGATTGAAAACAATGTTTTTTGTTTGAGTTTGGGTTTGACCAAAAAAAAAAAAAAAAAAAAAAAAACTAATTAAGACGTGCGTGTCCGTCAACCTTAAACAATAATCTTTGTCAATTTTATTTTTCAGTCTTTATGATGGTGGATACTTGATCTATCTCTTACTGTTATATCCCCAGGCAACGCCGGGCTCTACTGCTAGTATATATATATATATATATATATATATATATATATATATATATATATATATATGTGCGTGTGTGTGTGTGTGTGTGTGTGTGTGTGAATGTGTGTAATATATGTGTTAATTCATCTTAGAATATGAAAGCTTACAGACGTATTAAAAAATCATATTGTCCGACGAGGAAAGCGGTAAATTTGCAAGAAATATAGAAATTGATCTTAAGTGAGACTTATGAAGAATTGAACAAATTTTATATTTTCTGTCGGATGGCGAAAATCCATTATCAATGCATGCGAAAATTCACCGCAATTTTGCAGGTTTAATACATCTACAAATTCAGCAGAAAGTAAAGGAAATTTTACAAAGAAAATCGTTCTGTGTTCGCCGTCAGATAAAGCGGAATATTTGCAAGGCTAATTCAACTATAAATTCATCTTGAAATAATTGAGTTCTTACAAGAAGAAGAAGAAGAAGAAGAAAGCAAATTCTACATTTTCTGATATATAACACGAAAGTTCTGCAAGATGTATATACTCATCAATACATTTTATCTTAAAAAAGACCAAAGAAACAGTGTGTATTTCTGACGTAAAAGCTTCATTTTCAGTACATAAAAGCATCCATCATTCATGGAGCACTTAGATGAAGTATTGAAATACAGTATTTTCGGGCGGGTAAAGCTGATGTTTTACAATATATGCAGCAATTTATATTCAAATTCATCCCTTAGAGGGGAAAACAAACTCTGAATAGTAGAAAATGTAAATTCCGTATTATCCAGAGTATAAGGTGGACTTTTCGCACAACTTAAAAATGTAGCAATTCTTCTAAACAAAAAATAACCTTTAGGGAAACGAATTAATTCTTTATTTTCCTGTGCATAAGGCGGAAATTATGCAAGATTCATAAATCCAGCAATTTATTTTAAATTCGAAGCGTTATAAAAAAAATTATTTTTGTATTTTCGGTATATACGGCGGAAATATAGTAAGATTAATAAATACAGCAATTTCTATTGAATAAAGTGAGGAGAAGGAGATTTTGAAAATGGAGTCGGTTGTGAGATAGGGATTGGTGAAGATGAGAAGAAAAGAGTAAAACAGTTACTTGTATGAATTTCATCAGTAAGTAAATCTATAATTGACGGCTTTTTCGAGTGAAAATTTCTATTGTTGTAATTGACCAAGTGCGATAGTAGTTGAAGGAGAACTGTAACAAATGTGTGCGTGGATTTTACAACTGGTAGCAATATTTTACAACTGGTAGCAATATTTTACAACTGGTAGCAATATTTTACAACTGGTAGCAATAGGAATTAAATTATGAAGTTGATGTGAAAAGCCAAAATACACAAGTTAAGTAATTTGTATTTTACTCGTATTCCAGAACTACACTTGACTCTGCATTTTTCTAGTTTTCTGCTGGGGAAATGAAAAATATTAGAGTAAATTGAATTACTATCTGATATTACCTGGGTTTGAACACCCGACTTAACAGATTTAGCTATTAAAAATAAATATTCGAATTGACCTTGCCGCCAGTCTAATACTGCGTTTGCATTCATAAAGTCTAAAATGGGTATGTAAAAAATAAAACGAAATCCGCCATTTTGAGCCTTGGATTACCGTTAGTGCTTATAACCGGGAACTTTTGATGCTTAGATTTCTGTTATTAATATTTTGCAATATCATCTAATTTATTAACCAGTGAAAATTTTCGCCAAATATTGGAGGAGAGTACATTACATTTTGCTTTCCAATGAACTTCTTACAAATATTCACCGTGGGAAATAAGACATTTAGATTATCTGATCCAGTTTATCTCAGATAATCATTTTATTAAATGCATTGAAAACATTCGTTTGGATACAATCTCCCGGAGCAGCGATGTCATTCTTTTGGGCCCTTGTACAGAATACCAATGATTTGTTGAAGATCAGTCAAAGAATTAGCAACTACAATCGTTTCTCTTGAATTTTACTTTGTCCTTGAAAATGACAAAATTCATGTTCCTAACGGCAACCTGCAAATTCGGCAGCTTGTCGACTACGTCCCTTTGTTACTGAGTTATTTGCAGTGTAGTTTTTCTTCACACTTCATCAATTGTTTCATCCTGGTGTTGTTAATGCCTCCATCAAGCTCATCTTGAACAGATTGGTTTGGCTGCACATGGAATCAGAATTTCGGCTTTGAACAAAGACCCGTGTTCAATGTTAAAAAGTTAAAATTGGAAGACACCTTGGAGGTTTATTTTCCGCCACTTAATGACTGGTTTACACATGTGCACTTCGAAATTACGGGACCCTTACTCCCTTTGTAAAGGAGACATATATTTGCAAACATGTTTTCTTTTTGGTGGATATATCCGAAAATACTATGGCGAAAACTTTTATTTTTGGATGAGTATCCCGTTTTGGTACACCAGCTGTTGTTACCATAGACATAGCTCGACAATATAAGGCATTTAGGTTGATTGAACATATATTGTCTGCTTTTCTAAAAGAAAACAGACACTGTTTTAGACTCTAGCTTAAAACTATTGATTTCAAAAAATATTTTGCGTCCTTCTGATTTGTGGAAAAATAGCTGCGTATGATTTATTTTGGCACCAATCAGAGGGCTTCGATCAAAACCCTGAGACATGTTCTGGAGTCGGTTTTGGTGTATAAAAGAAGAGATTTTAATTGAATCGTTGGAGACAAGAGACGATATCTTCAGCTGCAAGTCATTCTCGTCGACGGGTCGACCCAAGCTGCTGGTTGAATCCATGTCACGCCGGTCAAGAACAACGACTTAGAAGAAATTTGATACCGCTAGCCGAGGATTGAAAGAAAGTCAAGGCACTCCCTCATCAAAATAAATTTCATCGATTTGTGAGAAATCTGTTTCTTGACTGTTACCCAGAAAGATCGCTACGGACATTGTACCTATTTCTTGAAAAGCGTTCAAAGATCTTTCCCTTTTTCTATATTTATTATAATGTCGTTTGACTTTCTGGGGCATATTTTATATTTTTTATTGTAAAACAGAAGACTTTGTTTTTAGTATATCCTTATTGTAAAAGTATAAATATCTTTTATTGTAAAAAACCTTTTGCATTATTTGCATTATGTTTTCTGTTTGTATATATATGTTATTGGCCATTATTGACACACAAAGCACATAATTTGTGCAATTCCTTTCATTTGTGTGTTCAATAAACTTAACGCATTTCTCATTTTTAAACTCGGCTCGTGTCGACTGTCTTTCACGTGTGCTTTGGCCTTATATCAACGTTACCTCAAACATTTGTTTGTACTACGATACACTTTTTTCGTAGGGTTTTTTTACTTTATGAAAAAATCCTATAAAAATTTAAATTTGATTTAATCGGTCAATAGCAGCAGAAGAGACAGTAATTGCAAGTCCAATGTTGGGCGAATGTCCTGCTCAATACTTTATATCACACGATTATAAATACAACATTTCCTTTAAGGCTTTTCTTAATATTATATTTCTTAATGTCTAATTTGGATAAAGCAGGCGTCTTACATGCTGTAAAACCAGTGGTAGTCTTCCTACTAAAGCTTTTCTAAATCCAATATGAATTGCAGGTTTGTAAATATTGCATGTTATAAATTGGCAACTACAGTAGTTAAAGATTCTATTAAGATTTATCTAAATTTGATGCATTGTCTTTGTCACTTTTGTAAAGCACGCGGCAGAACAAAGATTAATGTTAGATGTAATATTTCCACCGAGACAACACTAGACATGACCTAATTGCCTTTTAATTGAACTTTGAGTTTTTCTTTTTACATTAAGTGACCCCGACAGATTTCAAAAGTATTTCACAACTCAGTGTTCACTTTCTTAACACGTAAGTTAGGTGGTAAGATATTAGATTACAAGTGCTTTTTTGTTACAGTCACGAATTTACTGTTAGTTTTCATTTTTACAATCATCAGTAGGTTTGTAAAATGTTTTCTGGGAAGAACCGAGGAGTTTAAATAATAAATATTTGGATTACCAATACTTCGGTGTGATTTTGAATTCACTAAATTACTAAATTATTGCATTAATCAATAAATATGACAACTTTTGTAGATTCTGCACCTGGCAGTTGGTAATAAATTGCGGTGAATGTTCAAATCCATAGTCAAGTTTTCATTTAATTTTTTGCAATGATCAATAGCTTTCTAGGGCATAAAATGACGCTTCCTGTTTAGACGGCCATTGATGTCAGACTATAATTCCTTCTATATGGTGAACCCGTATAGAAGAAATTATAGTTTGACACTAAATCCAACTAGAAGAAATTATAGTCTGACACTTAAGCCACTAAAGGTTTGAGTTTAGTAAGTTGGTATATGAGCAGTAGGTTTACAATTTTATAGTAATAGGTTTAAATCCGCTGTTAAGTTATTTAAATAAATTATTGCAATTGATCGAGTTTATCATGAAATAAAACTGTATTGATTATTTAATAGAATCTTTGTGTAAAATTTCAGACAGCTGCTAAGTAATAAAGGCGTGAGGATAACTTGTACTTATTCGTCTAGAATTGATTGTCACCACTTGTATTGTGTCGTTCAACAACTGACTGACTTTTTACTTAATTCCAGAATTATTAAAATTGTTACGGCAAAAAATGCTAAAAACGTTAGTGGCGGCTTCGTGGAGCAGACGTTGTAAAGGTCTCCTTAACGTCGACGGTAAGGTTAGCAGAGTCACTTGTGAATGGCAAAGTGGTTCGGCATCTAATAGCACAAGAATTCCAGTGCACATTACAGACTACAAGCTCGAATGTCGCCAGGGACTCCCTTAACATTTTAAAGAACATTCTGAATCTATTACCCACATTTTGTATAAATCATTGAATATAATACAAAATTAATAATTTCCAACCGAAAATATTAGCGCATTTCTTGCACATTCGTTATCGGATTCTTGTTGAACTTGAACACACGAATCCTAGAATCACCGTCGGTAATCTTACCACTGACCTACACCAAATCGATTAATTACTAATCGATTTTATGAGGTTATAAATTTTAATTTTCTTTGTATAATATGTTCAGTTAAAAAGTTCACATGAAATTCGGAACAACTCTGCAAACAAATTATTCCGAGCTCAAATTATACCTCTTATTTTTGAAAACATACAGCCAAAATGTCGTGATGATAACGATGAAGATGAGGACATTGATAAAGAAAAATCTGGTTATTCAGACAGCATTAAGAGAAAACGTTTTTATTCCACTCAGGCTCGATCTTTGGTTACAACTGCTAATTCAAACTGCGACACTTTCCAATTCCTGTTGGGATTATTTAAAAATGAAGAGATACCTCGTTGTCCAGTCGAAACGACTCAGGTCAAAAGGGATCACATGGCACTGACCCTTTGGGAATATATCTTCTGCAAATATGTCTGACTGCAATAGACGTCTGTTTGTCTCTGCCCGTAACGAGTGTAAGCGTGTCCTCAATGAAGCAAAGTCACTATTTGCTGCTCGAATGAAAGAACGTATTGCATCTCGCAAATTCGGATCCAAGGATTATTGGCATCTCTGCAAGAGCGTACTTAACAATAGCAAACCCTCCATACCTCCTTTGTTCAACCAGTTTGAGGTTCTGACCTCTTCTGCCGACAAGGCTGAATGCTTTGCCCGGAAATTCTCATTCAATTCAAAGCTCGACTCTTCTGGTGTACCCACACCCGATTTTCCCCTTCGAACTGAGGCTCTATTGAGCGAGCTGCACATAATGCCTAATACCGATGGCGGGGTTATCTCTAATTTAGACCCCTACAAGGCTAGTGGTGGAGATGGGATACCAGTCATTGTCCTGAAGAAATGTGCGCCTGAACTGGACCCTGCCCTCTCCAAATTATATAACTACTGCCTCAATGAATATCATCCTGTCTTTAAGAACTCTGGTGACCCTTCTGACCCTTCTAATTACCATCCTTATTAGTCTCCTTCCCCTCTTCAGCAAAGTCTTCGAAGCTTTAATCAACGCCGAAGTGGTTAAGCATCTTACATCCCATGATCTGCTCTCCGATAAGCAATATGTTTTCCGCTTTGCCCGTTCTGCAGCTAATGTGCTTACGGCCATCGCTGAAATTGTTTACCAAGCCCTTCATAACAACGGAGAAGCTCGTGCCGTGGCTCTAGATATCTCCAAAGTGTTTGATAGGGTTTGGCATGCCGGCCTTCTTCGCAAACTTCAGGGTTATGGAATTACAGGTCTATTGTTTGACTTAATACAATCATTCCTGTCAAACCGTGTATTCAAGGTCGTTCTCAACAGATTCTCCTCCAGCTCCTATCCCACGAACGCAGATGTTCCCCAAGGATCTATGCTAGGCACTACTCTGTTCCTTATCTTCATTAACGATCTTCCTGACGTCATAGATTCCCAAGTCGGCATCTACGCGGACGCCAATACAATTTACTCCTGTCTCAAAAACAAATCTAGTGTTGTTGACAAAACTAACCTGGCCGTTCGTCTCGAAAAGGACATCCAATCGGTCGTGGACTGGGGGCAGGAATTGGCTGGTTAACCTTAACGCCTCAAAAATAAAACTGCTCTCTATTACTCACCACAGAGAACCATCCCTGCCCCACCCCCATTAGAGTGTCTGACGCTCAACTTCTCGAGAACTCGTCTTTGCGAGTCCTCGGCCTCACATTGACTGCTGACCTGAGATGGAAGAAATACATTGAGTCAATAGTGTCCACCGCAAGGAAAGTTGGCTCCCTGTGCCGCTGGAGTCGATCTTTCAAATCTACAAATCAACCATTCGTCCTTGCATAGAGTATTGCTGCCATATATGGTCTGTTGCTCCTTATGTTTGTCTCAAGGTTCTTGATAAGATCCAGAGACGGATATGCAACGTAATTGGCCCTGATCTGGCATCTCGTCTGCAGTCGATCTCTCACAGACGTGCCGTCGCCTCCCTGTGTCTTTTTAAAAAAATACTTTCGTGGTAACTGCTTCGAAGAACTGCTTTCGCTGGTTCCCAAACTTCATGAATTTAAGCGTTCTACTAGGCTGGCATCTCGCTCACACCCTTTCACTGTCGAAACTGTTAAATGTTGCCGTCTCTTCTACTCCAATAGCTTCATGTCTCGCACCTATCGCCTGTGGAACTTCCTCCCCTCTCCCTGTTTTCCTGATAACTCTAATCTCTAACTATTCAAATGTAATGTCAATCGACATCTCCAGATGCCCTGATCTATCCCCTAACCTTCTCTTCATCCTTTCCTCTATTACTCCTATTTGCTCTAGCTCCAACTTTCTGTAACCCCTTGCGTGCTAGTGGCTTCCCGCCTTGCTTGGGGTCAAACGCTTAAAATATATATATATAGAAAGAAACTGTGGCTAGCACTCCTGAAATTGGGAAAACCCAAGACTCGCCATTTCCAGTTCATGGAATATGTCGTCATTTGGGACATATTATTGAATCTGGAATCCTTAAAATGGCTTCTCCAGAAACACAGAAGAACCTCCATATTACATGTAAGACCCTAAATTTTTCTTCTTTCACTCTGTTTGACTGTGTATAGATATGATATATTATTCTCTGCATAGGGCACATATAAATCTGTATATATCTTCTTAGTGGTTCTCTCTGAGAACAAAGCAGCTTTGTCATTCCTTTTCCTTTCAGTCATTCTGTTCCATTTGGAAACACGATGTAATTATAGGCAAATCAAACAATAATAATATTTGAAAAATATATTTGACAATATAATCCCAGACTCACTTTTCATACTGAAATGATACATATTAGAAACTAACAAAGAACTTTTGCAAGTCTATTTACATTATTTGGACTGTTATCCTCATCTTCATTGCTATATTCACAATGTTACGGCCGTTGTATGCTCCGGCCTTCCTCGGGTGATTGGAATTTCGAACCGAACCTTTTATTTCGTCCACAGAAGTAGATTGTTCTTTCGGGTGTCTTAGTTATTTCCCTTTAACTCAAATCTCCAAATTTTTTTGTTCACCACTGCTGTGGCCTGCTATTGAACTCAACTCTTTAGGTCTAGTCACTGGATCTAACCAACGTCTTTCCTTGAGGACATCTGTGTATGAATTTCTGGGACTTATAAACCTAATGTCTCAGCAACCGTTTTTTACTAGTGCTCATATTGCAGTTTTTAAAAAAAATTATTATTGCATTTTTACCAGAGCTTATATTGCAATTTTTGTTGTTATTCATTGCTTTTCTCTAGCACACCTTATTAATGGTTCCCATATTGTATTCATTTCTATGCTTGGTCAGCTCAGGAAATTTTTGTGGCCTAGCATATATAAATTTTGCTGATTCTGTCTTAAACCTAATTTCGTATTTTCCAGTGATGATTTTTTCTATTTCTGTCTATTATTTTAACTCGATCAATGGGGTGTTGTTGATCCCCTCCGGAATCCAAATCTTTAGTCATGTTCCCCTATAACCGGGGGGTATAACTCGCCTGATTTTTCTATTTCCTCTTGATGTTATCAGAGATCCTTTTTTTGATGTTCATTGCAGTGTTACGTTTTCTGAATGCTGTTATCCTCTTGGCAGTTTGTTTTCTGCCATGTATCCTTTGTATTGCATAATAAAAGTTATCTTCTGATAATACCACATTGGGCAATGTAAAAACGGAATGAAGTCTGTTATATAAACAGAGATGTAGTCAAAATATTCAAATACCCTGATAAGAATATCAAAATTATAATGGCATCAGTTCTTTGTGGGACAAGATTAATGTGCTCTTTTAAAAATTTGTTATTATCAAACCTAAAATAACCTGCTTCATTGATTTGGACCAGTGCTGAAACATTGATATTTTTTTGAAAGAGAAGAAAAATTGTTGATATATACCCATTAACATTGGAAATCCCATGTTTTTTCAATTTTTTTTCTTTTAGCCTGTTGGATTTGCCATTGCGTATGGAAACACCAGCTTCTCCTGTCTCCTAGGCCCCAATTTGTTGGAGAAGTTCTGCTGTCATTGACAAGGGGAGATGTGTGCATTACATACATTGGCTCCCTCATCCATTACCATCTTTCAGTTCTTCCCTCCTGTCCTCCAACCTAGATGATCTAGTGAGAGCTTTGTTTCGTCTCCTCTGGGACGGCAGAGCTCTTATGGTGCATTGTGAGGTCTTTTACTTCCATCTATCTGAGGGTGGTCTTGGAATGACTGACATACAGACCTTCAAAATACATTGTGAATGCATTTCTTGATAGGATGTGTAGCTTTGGGAAAATGCCAAAATTTATTACTTGGTGGAGGGGAGGTCAACCATTTACCCTGAGATAAGTGCTCCTTTAACCATGAAACTTATCATGCTCTGAAGGTTCTTTCTTGGATACAGGCAGGTCTTTCTGAGATCTGGATGTTGTTGAAAGGCATTATATTGGGTGTTAATTAGGTGGGCTGTTCACAATTTTGGATCAATGTGCAATTTGAAGGGGAATTCTTGGCTCTTGGGTTTAAATTCACTAATAGCAAGGGCTTACTCAACTGACTGACAATTTGGAAAGTATTTTTGCAAGACTGGTTGATTCGCAACAATGATTCGCAGTGTAGGGGAATGGAAGAGTCTATTGAGCACACTTTCTTTCACTGCACTGTTGTTTTGTGTGAACTTATTGAAGGCTTGTTGCTTCACATACTGCATGGACAATTCTTCGTCATGGTTGCCAGTTCTGTTTGTAGCAGTGTGATCTTGTTGTTTGACAGGAGGAAGCACTATGTACTTCAGTACTTTCTAGCTGTGATGTGAATGGTGGTATGGATGACAAGGTTGGATGAGGTCCACAGAGCATCGTGTCTCTTTTCTTATTGCCTGGTTGCATTCTTTAACCATCAGCTGAAGGTTGTTGTTCTTGGTTTTGGTTAAGGACTATGTAATACACTTGATGGCAAATGATCAGATACTGATGATGGATTTCTGAGTTGTGCTTTTCACAAACAACAGTTTGGTTTGTCCATAGTGTTGTCTCAAGGTAACCATCATTCTCATTTCTTTTGATCTTGTGAAGACGAAATACACAAACCTTATTTTATTCATCAGTTACATGATCAATGACCTTTAAGACTTGATTTTAAGAATGGTGGTAACATAATTTAGATTTATTGAATTTAATTATGACATTAATTTTATTTGAAAAAATTCTTAAATGTCATTTTTCATTAATGTTGCAATGGAAAAAAGTTACATATTTTGTCTTTTATTGTAGAGCTTCAGATCAACCCCTCCTCTTTTCATTTTATTTTGAACTTTTTGAAAAACTTTTACAATTTACTATTAATCATTTTTCTTTTTTATTTGTTTAAATTTTTTGAAAAAGGGTTTAGTCCATTAAGCAAAATCAGCATAAATCAATCACCCACTTTATTACCAGTGTAATGAAAAACCAGACTTTCCCATTTCCATCGTCTTTAAAGAATTACATGGGCCCAAAGGATTTTCAAATTGTTTCACTGTTTTATGTTGAAGTTATATAGAGAACTGAACCACCCTCATTCAAATTTTTGGATAATCATACTTTTGGGGGTGGGGTGATCAATCACCCCAACATAGAATACAATTATCTAAGCCCAATTAACTAGTTCGTTCTTTTTTTTTTACACTATTTAAAAAAAAAAAATTACTGTAAATAAATTAAACTGGTTAATTTTGTTTTACATTTTTAACAACACTGCTAGTAAAACTCAGCATATAGTTTTTAAATATCCATAAATAATTTAAAAAAAATTAAATCACTATGTTGCTATGAAGGAAAAAGTTATAGAAAAAATATTAAATTAAATTTTTATTCAAATGTGCAAATTTCTCTATAGTACTTTGAGAAAATTAACAGTGTAAAATGATATTTTTTTTTTTGTTTCTTACAAGAAATCAACATACTTCATATGTTATGAAGAAAATATAAATTATTCCTGAAAAAACAAAGTTTGTAATAAAGATATTAGTTATTATGAAGAATAATAGCATAAAAAGATTAAATTAACTTTCTGTGATAAAATTCTTTATAATGACATTTTTGTGAATTTTGCTGTTTAAAATAATTACAAAAAAAATGTAAAACGAAAAAGACAATATTGACATGACAATAATTTTACATTTTTCATGGTATATATTTAAGAATAGTTGTAAAATGAATAAATTTATTGAATTTAATTTTTGACCTTATGTAATAAATCCTTTAATAAGTGTCATTTTGCATCAATTTTTCAGTGAAAAATTTTACATTTTTAATGTCTTCTATTTATTTACGAAAGACAGAAAAATTCAACACACTTTTTAAAAAAATACCTGTTTGTTCTGTAAAAGAAAAACATAAATTATTCATAGAAATTAATTTTATACTTAATATGATCATTGTTGAAGAACAATAACATAGGGAAAAATAATAAATTTAAATTAACTTTATGTGATAAAATTCTAAATGGCACTTGTGAATTTTACCCAGAAAAATTTTGTTTAAAGATAAAATATGCAAGTTCAAATAGAATAAAATTATACTTACTTCAGTATCTTAGATAATAAACTTAAGTTATTCCAAAAGGAAAAATCTCTTAAAAATAAAAAATTAATTTCCTAATCCAATTCCATCAACAAACTTTCATGTATTAACAGTTCACAACCAATCATTGAAGATCTAAACGTGGTGTAGGGGCCTTAGTTAAGGATGGCCTTGATTAAATGCTAAATTTAAGCTCTTTTAAGGAATTTTGCTTCTTTACTGAAGACCAATTTCTTGACCTAAACACCTATTTCTTAATTAGAAATGTGAATGTTTTCTTTTAATTTTCCTCTTAAGCACAAATAACATTAATAAAATTTTATAATTGGGTTGAAAATCATTCAGGAGCTCAAAAATGATGAATGTCTACTTGTGTGAATTCAGTGTGTTGTTCAAATTTGAGCACATGAATTTCAATATAAACAAAGTTCATTCGATGCCAAAGAGTGTGTGTGCGTGTGTGGGGGGGCATTATATGAATATATTTTGGTTTAAATGATAACTTGTGAAGGAACAAAAGATCATGGCTTTCTGGCTGGTTTATTCGTATCTATATAAAGCAGAAGACTGTTTATGTTTTCATAAAATTGCTTTGATCACACCATTTTCATGGGTAGAATGTGTTATGATGTACACATCTAAAGAAATAAGTGAAACATAATTAACATTTGAATCTGTTGAGTGCCATTATGAATGGGGAGACAAGTGTCCCACAGTGATTCTTTATTGCAATTTTGATTGGTTAATAAGGGAATGGGCTAAGGGAGATAATGAAGTTTGTATTTACTCAGTGCAGGGGGAGATATCAAATTAAAAAAGTGATTTGCGGTCATTTTTTAACAGAGTTAACTGGATATGTGAACTACAATCCAAATCAGTACCTATTTAACATTTATATGGTGTATCTCATCTGGACATCATCATGGCTCTCTCAAACTTCCTTCATAGGCCTAAGCAATTTTTTTCTCTTTACTCTTCCTTCCAGTCCAAGTTCTGCCATCCATTTACACAACTTTGTTAGATAGGTTACTCATTGTTTCCCTCTTGCTGTCAATGTCCTCCTGTGAGTATCCAATTTTCCAAGTCCCTTTTCTGCATTGTGTCCCAGAAATTTCAACTGTATCTAATTTTAAATGTCCTTTTTGTTTCCATTTTCCTTAAAAATTGTCACATTGCTTACATGTTCCATCCATGGTATTCTTAGCATCTTTATGTAGAACCACATCTCTGTTGCTTAATTTTTTTTTTTTTATACTTGTGACAAAGTCAAATACAAGAGAATAACATGTGACACATGGAATATACCAGTTGTTCTGGTCAAATATACAGGTCTTTATGTCAGAGTACACTGATGTAGGCTGATTTCAGAAAAACCATTTCAACCAAATTCCACTAAAAACTAAAGTACATATGATCCAAGTTTTCACTTCTGGCATTCTACAGATCATCTTGAGGATATTCTCATGTGTTTTGTTGATGATCAACTGTGGAATGAAACTAAAAACTTTGAATTGTGTTTAATAGAAAAATTGAGGAGTACATTTGACATACATTGTGAATATTCATCAGCATTCAAGATATACTTGAATGCTGAGGAATCAAAGTTAATCAGAGATTCAATTTCACCAATTGTATTAATCCAGAATATTACATAAGAAAATTGAGAATATCCTTTTCCTGATTTTCAAAGATTTTACTAAATACATCACCAAGAAGAATAAAATCATCTAATTTTAATATCAAATCTGTCTTACATTTGGTAACTTAAAATCATCCCAAAAACATTATATAACAGATATTAGCACTGAACTTAATCAGAGACCCGATTTCTCCAACTGTATTAATCAGGAATATTACATAAAAAAAATGAGCTTATTAGAAATTGGCAACTTAAAAAAAACAATGCTGCAGTTATCCCTGAAGAGAAAACTAAATTGTTGGACAACAGAATTGAATTGCTGGCATGAGATTCCTTGACATAGGTTTTGCTGTTTGCCAGTTGAGCTCAGCAATCACAAATGCTAAAGATAGTCATCTAAATAAGGCAAGTAAGATCTTAAGGCATATGAAAAATACTAGTGCCATCCAATTTGTGAGATTGTAACATATAGTAATATATATATAACAGCAAGTTATGCTAATCTTCCAGATGGGATAAGTCAAGGAGGACAAACTATTTTTCCTATTGATGAAGAAATGACAGCCTATCTACATGATCAAGAGAGTGGTTACATTAACAGCAGAGACCTTATCATTCTTTGAAGGGTGTGATATGTCACTGTTTATGACTAAAATAATTGCAGAAGTTGTCTAGAATGACAGGAATGCCATCTTAACCTGTCCACTGTAAGGTCAACAATAGAATTTTGTATGAAGCAGTGAATACAATAAAAAGAATTAGTGACATCAGATGACAGGTGGAATAGTCAATTGTATGAGAAATTATTGAAAAAAGAGGAAGTAACACTCTCATTGATACGGAGTAGTAAAAAGTTGGCAGATGTGCTCACAAAGAACGGCTCATTGAATACAAATCTTTTGAAGGTGCTTCAAGAAGCAAACATATAAAAAATAGGCTATGAGAATTAAAGCCTCTGCTGAGTTCAATTGTTGATCTATATTTGTTTCTCAAAAAAAAAGGAGATTGTTAGAGTGAGTGAAGTTACTCCCAATGATATGAAGATGTTATAGATAAGATTACCAAGAAGGAACAAGACATTATTGAGTTAGAAACATAGTCTTGCAACACCTTTCTCTCTTTATCTAATTTAACAAAAGTTTGAGAGAGTTTCATGTTGTGAGGAAATCTTCCAACATTCACTGACATGTAGGAAGATATTACATGGATGTTCAGTACTGCTTGTTTTTCTAAAAAAAAAAATTCATTTAACTTATGAATTTTCTTGAAATATTCAAAAAGGCCACTAATGCAAAAAGAAAATATAATTTTCCATAATCTGTTTGAAAAAAAGAACAATCTGAATATGGTTAATCAATTTTTTTCAAGCTATAATTTCTATAATATTTCAAATGGCACATTTCTAAAACATTGGTTAAAAAATTTAGAAGTGTTTGGGAATGTTTTATTAACCCAATTATATTTCATTTATTATCTTCTGAAATGTTTGAATTTTTGAACATCTTATAGATATAGACTTTGAATTTTGAATTTGTATTTGTAAAATACAGATTTTAACCTCAAGACAAAAACAAACATATGAAAATTATAAAATGAGAGAGTTGGAGTTATTGTTGTGTGGAATCATTAATGCTAGCAATTCAATTTTTTTGGAAAGATCAAATGGAGTTCAATAAAAAAAATGCTGGTAATTATATTTTTAAATTAACTTTATTTAAAATGCAAAAAATGGTCATTTTGAAAAAAAGTAGATCATATTAAACATATTAAATCAATATAAATCAAATTAAATTAAAAAATATTCTGTTTAAGAGGTTGATTTTGGTTTTGTCATGAGATAAACAAATTTTAAAATTTAAAACTAGAAGTTTAATGGCAATTAAAGCCTTTTCAATTATCTCTTGGTGTTCATTGGTTTTTTTTTCAATTAAATTGAAAAAATGAAAATTTGAACTAGTGAATGGAAACAATTAGGATGAAACAAATGTAATCAATTTTTTTTCTATTGAATATTCATATAAACAAAGCTTATTTAGGAATTTAATCAAATGACACTATAAAATCATTTTTTTTCATAAATTAAAAATGGATAGACAAAAAAGCAAATTATTGAAATAATTCCAATTCTTTAAGGATTATCACATGCATTTCAATTTTTTCATCTCCAAAAATATCAAATGGAAATTTAAAAGAAAATTTAAAATTAATATATATTTTTAAATGCTTTAGAAATTTATTTAAAATGTTTGGAAAAAATGGGTAATTTTTTTTTCAATTTATGGTAGTAAAACAATATTAAACAATATTAAATTAAAACAATATTAAACAATATTATTTTTAAAACAATATTAAAACAAAAACAATTTCATAATGCTAAAAAAACAATTTAATGTTTTTTATTTTTGTTTTGATAGTTGAAGTTTTATTAAACAAAATAGACTAAGAATTAAAAAAGTATTATAACATTTATTTGTTTTCAAAAAATGAAATTAATTTTATCCGACTTTTAATTCTTAGTCTCTACTGCTTTTAAATAATAATAGCTATGTAAAACAAACAAAATAATTTAAAAAGTCATTCCAGTTTTTTTATATTGTTAAAAAAAAAAAAATTGAACTGTGTTTCTATTGACACAGCATTTAAGACTCTTCACTTGCTAAAATTGAAATATAAAAAACTGATAAATTATGAATGACAAGTTAATATACAATGTGTTTTTTTTCTTCATATATATTTTTAAATAAAGCAGAGGGTATATAAACAAAAATGCTGTTTAATATTGTAAAAATATAATTTTTATAGTTTTCTAAGGGATTTAGTAAAAAAGAAATAACGTCTTCATTTTATTCTAAATGTCGTTAGTTTTTTTTTTTTTTCTTCTCAGAAACAATAGTTTTCAACACTTGATTCAAATTAAAAATTTGATTGAATGCGCATCAAATAAAAAAAATTTTACTGGCACCAGTCTGATCCCTGTCGTTGTCTGATAACCTCTGGGTTTTGAAATAATTAATGTTTTATTTTTTCGACGGTTTCATCAAGTGGACCTATAATTGTTTGAAAAAAAAATTGAAAAAGTTTTTGTTTATATAAATCTTTCAGATGTACTTTCGCATTTTAAAAGTAAAAATCTCATGGGAATTGGTAAAATGAAATAATTCCAATGTTTAATTGAATATGACTTTCAGAGTCTTTTTAATTTGACAAACTTCTCATAAATTTTTCCATTCACGTATATTTTTAAACCAAGTTTTTTAATAAACTCATTGTGACTTGCCATTTGTTTAAAAAAATTAAATTCATTTATATTTTTTTTATTAATTTTTATCCTCTGAAATAATTAATTTTTTTCCCAATTTTTTCATAAATAACATAATTTTTTGTCCTTTTTAGTGTGTTCAGAAATTAAAAACAAATATTTAAACTGAATTTCAAATTTCAAATGTTGAATAAACAATGGAAAAAAAAAGTTTAAAAAGTAGTTAAGTATATTTAAACTTTCTTTAAGCAATGGAAAAAAAAATTTTGATTTTGTTTTTTCTCAATTTACAGTACAGTTGTGAAAAAATTAAAAGAATTAATGAAAAAGTCTATTTTTGGATTGTTTATCGGGGTGAGCGCGAACGCAGACCCCACACTTAGAAATAGCGCACCCGAGTCGCCCACATTTGGGGCGATCGCAAAGGTCAACCCAACCGGAGTGCAATGGAAGGGCCTCGCTCTGGGAGAACGGCCTAGCTGATCACCGTTAACTCCTGTGCCAGGTAAGTATGAAATTCTTTCGAAAAGTGCTCGTCTTATGTATGTCGAATGTTCTGTCACTGCCTGCGACGGTTTTGCACAGCTGAAACGTCGCTTAATAAAATTGCTAGAAGAAACCAATCTAACTAAACCAATTTTTTCAATCAGCAAAATCTATTAGTAAGCCTTTCATTTTAGTTTCATTTACAAAACTCATAATTTAATCTGTTAATTCATGATAAGTTTTGATTTGCACACTTATTAAGAAGGTCAAGGTCTTTGAATCAAGAGGAAATAACTCGTTTAGAAATATGTTCGATCATCAAGAAAAAGAGCGCCATTTTATCTTTACAAATCATTTATTCTAAATTTTTGTTTAGAAACGGTAAAAAATTGACACTCATTTCTGTCTTATTTAAATATTTTCTTAATTCGGCCTAAAAAGCAAATTTATGACCAATAAAGAAACCAAAATAAAAAATAGTCAGAATTACCTCCCCTTTTAAACCCTGAGTAAAACATCACATCTAAATTTCAGGCCTACGTCATGGAGACAATTTAAAACTGCATTCAGTCTTTTCTTCTCTCTCTCTCATATGCACACCACTGAACACTTTGGCACACGACTAATATGTCAAAAGATATTTGTTTACATTTAAAATCTAACAATGTAAACATTTTTCTTTCTGGAAGAAAAAAAAAGTTCAATTTTTATTTCAATTTACTAAAAGTTTTCCAGAATTGGGGCATTGCTGGAAACTAGGTAGTATTTGAAATGATAGATTTAAGCTTCTTAAGTACAATTATTTCTTTTACTTCGTCAATTTACGAGTAGCTTTTCAAACCAAATTAATTATACTATTACTTCCGACTTTTTTTACCTCACTTCTTAAAACCAGAAATCTTAGAGGGTTGTCTTAAACCTGGGAATTTGGTATGTTGGATTTTGGTTTGGGCTATATTGCAAAATATTACATAATATTTTAATTAATTATCGAGTTAAGTATCTAAATTTCTGGCACTTTTCCGAAATTTTATTGTTGATAACTCGAAAACGCAAAATTAGAGTTTGTTATTTTTGTTATTTAAACATTAAAATTTAAATTTACCTTCATGTAATTGTAGTGGTATTGACGGCATAAATCAACCCACACATTTTTTTTACTTTACGAATGTAAGAAAAAACAAAAGCAAACAAGAGAAAGAACTCAAGAAAATATTTGTTTTTCATAACAGGTACAATATTTATATTTATAAATGACAACAGTTTTACAATAACTATTAAGGAGTTACTTCCCTTTGAGTGGGCTAAAGTTTTTCTACTGAATTTTTTTTTTACCTTAGCTCACAAAAAGCTGAATTATCTTGTCGTTCAAAATGTTCACTGAAAGAGAGTTTAAAGAATCTTGTAAAGCTGAAAATATGTTGATAAACTTTTAGCTATAAAGAAGTTGGAGGAGTGAATGTTCCGTAATGTCTAATAATTTGTTTTCGTTGCTCGTAATTGAAAGTATTGTTCGTAATTATTTGTACTTTAAGTTTAGTAATATTCAATAACGTAATTGAATAGTTTTGTTGAGTAAGTTGCAGAAGTTGGTGAGTGAGTTGTTTCGTTGATATTTTAGCTTGAATTTCAGTGAAGTTATTTCATGTTCATGTCCAACTTTGTACTTCGCTGCAGTAATGATACAAGCGTCATGAACTCGTTTAGCAAATGCTAGTCGTAACTTCTCACTGACTGGGTTCGCTCGTACCTTCAATTTATATTTTTTTAATCACGTGATTGGATCCTGAGAGCATTGTTTTTCGTCAGGTCAAAAAACTAGGTTGATGTTATTCGGACGTAGTGGTGAGCAGGTAAATTGTTTTTTAATATCTGTTAACCACTCAGAAAGTGCCTTACAAAACTCAGTCTGGAGCCTGATATGTTTTGTGTTGCTTATTGAGAACAATGCACATGAAGATATACGAGATAATATTTATGGTCCAATGGTTTTCAGAAACATGTACAGTGTAACCCGGATATAAGAGACCCGGATATAAGAGAAACCCGGATATAAAGAGATTTTTTCTGGTCCCAAATTAGAGCCTGTGTTAATGTATATAAAATAGACCAAACCCGGATATAAGAAACCCGGATATAAGATACTTCTTCTCCGGTCCCGACAACTCTCTTATATCCGGGTTATACTATATGAAGATGTGATCCGCTTTTTTGCACGAAAATCGACATTGATGAAAAAGTGGTAGCGGACAGATTCAGGATATTTTTATTAGAAACTTTTACTGCAAAAAAACTTTTACCCCCAAAATTAAAATAGTTTTAAAAATGTTTAAAATTAAAAAAAAAACACAAAATATTCATAAAAATTAAATTTTATTAATAATGAATAATTCTAATGAATAAGAATATCAAAAAAAAGATGATTAAAATAATTATTTTAATTTTACATAAATAAATTTCGTAATAAAAACAGAAGCGTGCAAAAAACAAAAATCTTTGGAAAATCTAAAAAATCTCATGGAAGAAGCGAAGCGTATTTTTTTTTTTGAGAAGAAACTTAATAAACTTTAAGTGAAAATGTTAAACAAACTTAAAGGGGAAAATATTTAATGAACATTAATAATTTTATAATTCAAAGTAAACTGTTGGGGATGTGCAGAATTTATTAATTATGCTTGAAAGAATCAGAAGGAATTTGTGTAGGTTGCGTGACTTTCTGCATCCACAAACAAATAAATAAACGAATTTTAAATACGATTAAGAACAAGACGTATTCAATTTTGAAACCAATAAAACATTTATATACAATTCAAAACAATATACAAGCAGGATATTTGGTATATGTCATTATAGCAAAGTGTGTGTGATATTTTAGGTTTCAGTATGTCTCTCTTAGTATTCGTTTGTTCATTTACAGTCTTTTTAGATTTGTGTTGATAATAAAATTTTCAATATTAAGTGTGTGGTGATCACTTACATGTGCCACACCTCCGCTTTTTTTGTTATTGGTTCGTAAATATATGATACTTATTATATGACAATTTTGCCATTGCACGTAATTTGAATTTTTCTCTAAAATCACGGATTGGTCCATTTCCTGACCAATCGCGTATTTTAGTATCTTTCTATATTTTTGGCGCTAAGCTCACTGGAGCCTATGCATCGTTATATAAACCCTCTCGCTGTTAGCCAACAGCCAGTAGCTGTATTAAGTTACAGTCAGCGCCGTCTGTCTAACTCCCTGCATTAGCAGGGAGGAACCCGGACGAAACTTTGCCGAAAGCAAGGTTTCGTTCGGGGAGGTTGATAGTTCTCGAACCCGCCTCAGGCGGGTTCGAAGGCTATATTTTGGCCGGGCCTACGGGCTCGGGATACCCACATTAAACTCGGCCTTGTGCCACATTCAATCCCACGTAGGGGGATAGCTAAATATTAGTCGCAGTATTAAGTTACTGTACTGTCGAACTCTCTGCATTAGCAGAGAGGAACCCGGACAAAGCTTTGCCGAAGGGCAAGGTTTCGTTCGGGGAGGTTGACAGGCCTTGAACCCGCCTAGTCGGGTTCGATGGCTATATTTTTGGTCGAGCCTACGGGCTCGGGAAACCCACATTAAACTCGGCCTTGTGCCACATTCAATCCTCGTGGGGGGATCGCTAAATATTGTAGCTGTTCAATTCTGTGTAGTACGAGTTTTTTGCTAGACCTTTGTTGACTGCTATTCTGACGCCCGTCTGCTCTTGATATTGTCGCTTGCGTATTGAACGTCATTTTTGTTAAGTTTGTTTTTTATTATTGTCTTTTTGTGTTCTTACGAATTTTTTTTTAAAAGATTTTGATTTTTTTTTCTTTTCCTTTTTTTTCACCCTACTCTTTTTTAAAAATTTTTATCTACGTTAATTTTTGTTTATTCCTTTTTATTCTAGATTTCCTTTTTTGTTTTTTCATTTTCTCTAATTTCTCTTTTAATTATATCTCCGTTTTCGTTTGTTCCGTAACCTCTGATTGTGTTTCGTTGTTGCTTTGACTTACCGTTAATAATTCTTATATTCTTTCCTTTTTACTATCTTTTAAGTTTTCCGTGTTTTTTCTTTGCCATTTTGTATTGTCTATTTGTCTGATTAATTTTTTTTAACGTTTATTTGCTGTCTATTTGTCCATTTATTTTGTTCTAACGTTCTTGTATAATTTTCTATTGTTTATTTGTTTTGGTGTCGGCCATTTTGTAAATTATAACTAGCTCTGCGTATTTTTCATACTTTCGTATTTTCTTTGTTTTTCTTTTTTGTCTAAGCGTTTTTTCGTTTTCCTTTTGAAGTTTTTTCTTTTTTTATTGTTTCGCCGTTAGGCGAACTTTTTTGTATAATATTTATTGTATGTGTTTTTATTTGCTTGTTTGTCTCGCTTTCGGGTGAGCTTTGTATTATTTTTTTTATTATTTTCTACCCCGTTTCTCCCTCCCCTTCCCTTTTAATATAAAAAAATATGGAAAAGAAGGAAAAAAAAAGCTCCTTCCTTTTTAGCTATAAAAAAACCGAACTCATCAGACTACAGAAAGTCTATAAGAAAACATTTCTTTAACCGCCCCCAAAGAAAGACACACCGGATAAAGACAACCTAAATGAATACCCAGCCTTAGATCAAAGTTCCCCGAGCGAGGATGACATCGCTGGGAAAAATGAAAATTTACTTACTTCAAGTATGGAGCCCTGTAATGACAATAAGAAAAGTGAGAAAAGTAAAAATAGTACGGAGACCAATAATGGCCATAAAACCCTAATTGACACGAAAGCCAAGAATGGCTCTCAAGAGAAGACTGAGGCCGGGGAATTGCCCTCTTGTTGGAAGTCCCCCCCCCGAGTTGTATTATTAATGTAGCGGATTTCTTGGAGCGAGCTAAGAGTTACGCACACCTTGTCGTAGAAGGTGGACTCTTAGAAGACGCTCAGGAACTAAGAAAAATTGAAACACAAATAGTGTCAGTTTTCGTCGTGGACAAGCGTACGCGCAGAATTTGTCGCTCGACGAAAGACACAGTGATAAAATCACTGGAGTCCTTGGGGTTCAATCCCCTCAGAGTTGTGAAAGGAGCCGGTTTTTTCATGTGGGACGTATTGTTACCCACGCCGGAAGATTGCGTGGCAGCTTCGAGCAAGGACTTGATCACCAAAGATCTGATCCTGAGGACCGAGTACCTAGGCCAAAGAAGGACCAGCGTTTCAGTATATGAGGTCCCTCCTCAGGTTCTCGGGGAACATCTAGTCCCAATTCGGTGAAATACTGGCCGCATCTTGCGATAGCCTAATCGGGGGGTGGAGTTTCGATATTCGTTTAGATCAAAAAGCCTTCTTCTCCATCCCCAACTGTCTGATAGTAGGGAAATTGAAATTGCCGGTCATTATGACCGGCCGTAAACCGGTATGCTGGAAGTGTGGAAAGACTGGTCACCTTTCCTCTTCCTGCCCAGAGAAGAAGGCCTCTGGAATTCAATCTCCCGTTGACCAGAATCCCCCTCTGACCGAGTCTTTACCTACCGCCTCGACTGTAATGGGCATGCCAGAGTTCTGGGACCGGTAGGGAAAATCATCCGGTTGGTCAAAAGACCACATTCTCCAAAGAGCCTTCGCCCACTGCTAGTGCAGTTGCGGAGAAGGGGAGCGGGAATGGCTAGTTGCTGGTAAGGCCAGAGGGAAGCGCCAGACATCGGGTCCTCAGTCCCCTGAAGCCCCAAGCACGAAAGGCACTAACACCCCTACTCCCTCTGGCAATATTAAGGGCGATACCCCGGCCTCTAAACTATCTTTCCAAGAAAAGCAAAAGAAGTACGACCCCGGATTTGAAAAAACCGAAAAAATTAAGGAGCTTAAGAAAAAATTAGATAATCAGCACCCCCAAAATCCAACTCCTTCCACGTCTTCTACCCGGTCCTTCCCCTCTCCTAAGTGTGGCACCTTGCATTATTAGAAATATTCATAGAAATATGATTTAATTTTTTCTTACTCGGTTTACTAAACAGGTTGTTGATTTTTTTAAAACGGAAAATAATTGAGTTGAAAATAATTCACTAAGATTGTACTTAGACGATCCTAAGGGAAGAAAGGAAAGAAAAGAAAAAGAAAGAAAGAGGAAGAAAAAAAAAAAAAGAAAGAAAGAGAGTTGGATGATGCATGACCCAGTTAATGGTGGAAACACGAGTCAGAAAGATATCTTGGCCTGCATGTTGCCGAATTTTTTTAAAGACAATTGGAAGAATAGAATTAGAAATAATAAGAAGAAAGAAAGGGAAAAGACATGATATCAAAACGGGCCGCTTGATGAAAACCAGATATCGGTCAAAACATCTGACCTACTTTTGCGTAGAAAGACTCATTATCAATTTGGAGTAAAGGGAAATTTTAAGAACAATGAGAACGAAATCTTAATCAGAGAAAAAGTGTTTTTTGGGTTGAGGGGAGTGACCGGTGGAACTATATACAGATCCTGACCTATTAAGAATTGGAAACCTACGATAATAAAGTGGGAACATTTTCAATGTAGATAATTAAGATTTTCTGACTGTCGGGTCTGACAAAGACGGGAGGTGAAGGGGACGATTGTCTCAGTTCACAGATAGCGCCAATATTCTTCCCTGAAGTCACATCTAATTAGCGGCGGGCTGTTTGACAGAGCCCAGGTGAGAGAAAGCCAAGATTGTCATTTTTCGTACGTGCAGAAAAAGGCAAAATTGGATTTTGTTTTTTTAAAAACAAGAACGATGTAACCACGCCCGAAAGGAGGAGAAAGGATGCTCGATCAATAACAATTGGTCGGAAACGGTCACGTGATCTGCAGAAAAGAAGAGAAAGAAATGCCCGATCAGGAACCATTGGTCGAAAAACGGTCACCTGACATACGAGAGACTAAGAGAGATGGGTGTGCACCTCCCCACCAAAGGCACTGTGAGGAAGTAGGGGTGAAAACAATAGCGATAATGGGAAGTCAAAAAATAATGCGACTTTTGGAATTATCGAGAAACCCCTGACGCCGACAGACCCACCCCAGTTTGTTGCGGCGTCAATAAAAGCAGGACCCCAGTCGACAGAAATCAGTTGGAGTGGAGTTGCAGCTGGACCGCGGGCAGGGAAAGAGCCTGAACGCGGGCATCGGGCCCGATTCACTCGCCCCTTTGCGGGCAAGAGAATCCTCAGACAAGAAATCCTTCCAGCCCAAATCGAAGAAGAAGAAGATTGCCCGGACGGCAAGCCTCAGAAGAGTTGCAGCCAAGTCGAAGAAGAAGAAGATTGCTCGAAAGCCGCAGAGAAGTTACAGCCAAGTCGAAGACAAGAGAACTTCCAGCCCAAGCAGACGAAGAAGAAGATTACTCGAAAGCCGCAGAGAAGTTGCAGCCAAGTCGAAGACAAGAGAACTTCCAGCCCAAGCAGACGAAGAAGAAGATTACTCGAAAGCCGCAGAGAAGTTGCAGCCAAGTCGAAGACAAGAGAAGTTGCAGCCAAGTCGAAGACAAGAGAAGTTCTATCTTAGTCGACGAAGAAGAAGAAATACAACTCAAGTTGAAGAGAAGAATCAACTGCGAATGATCGATAGAAATTAGCCCCAGTATCGAACTAAACCACACTCCGACATACACAATTCTAAAGAGTAGGCAATTCGAAATCTTTAGGTTGTGTGATAGAAGCTTGGTGCCATAGTCCACAGAGCGGGTCGGGAAATAAGAACAATTTTTTCTTTATGTAACGGACATTAGATATAAAAGGTTGTCACCCTTTTTTTATCAGTAATTTTTTTGTCTCGTGAGTTTTTTCTTTTTTTTCTTTTACTTGTGTTTTGCCACCCCCGTCGGACTCAACTTGTATCGGCCCCAATCCCTGCTGGTCCCGTCTGTCTAAGATCTAAACACAGCGTGGGTAGACAGACCGGAGATCAGTACAGTTGCTTCAGTAACCAGGTATTGGAAGCGAGTTGGGAAAGGCGAGGCTGGTGATCATCCAACCAAGGGGTTGGAGCGGCACGCTTGGAACCAGGAGGAGCGACCAGGAGGAGCGACGTCACAGTTGGCGCCGTAACCAAGGGATTCGACCCTGGGCCAGGGTGTTAACCGTCACATGTGGTGCCGTGACCAGGATCAACCCTGAGACAACCACGTCACATGTGGTGCCGTGACCAACGGATCAACCCTGAGACAACCACGTGACAAGTGGTGCAGTGACCGAGGATTTCAGCCCTGAGAAGACCACGATCGACCGCCGTTGCTGAAAATTCAGACAGAACTCAGAACGACCCGGGACCAAAGGAAAAGAAAGAACAGAATCGTCTGTAAGGTAGGACACCTTGTTTTGTTTCCCAACCTCGATTGTTGCTGTATAGACTGTCTTTCTCTGTAGACATGTCAGATTATGATTCGGACAGAGCAGTGGGGGGTGAAGAAGAAGTAGGGCGGGGGTTGTCAGTGGATTTAAGGAAGCTGTTGGGTGGACCGAGGGTCCCAGTATTTGATGGCAGCGGGAAGGAGTTTAAAAACTGGCTGGCAATCCTCGAGAAGAGCCGAACCATCTACGAGCTCTCGGACCAAGAAACCCTGTATTTGGCATACGATGCCACAAAGGGAAAAGCGTCTGAGTTCGTGAGGGGGCTCTTGGAGAACCAACCCCGCTTGTCTTGGGAAGAAATAAAAAGACTGCTAACCAAAGAATTCGCCGACGAAGGTACGGCCATAGAGGCCATGAGGGCCCTTTTTAATCTGACACAGCTGCGGGATGAAACCCCGGGAGAATTAGGGGCCCGAGCGGGGAAGCTATCGTCGTTGGCATTCCCCGAAGTGGTCAGGGATAATGCGGTTATGCAGGCCCAACTGGCGGACCTGTATGTAGAGGCGCTGAGCGACGAGCGTGTTCGTCACGACGTATTGAAAGAAGGACCGCTCAGACTGTCGGCAGCGATAGAGCTGGCCAGGGAGAGCCAGGGGGTGTGGGATAAAGTGAAGAGGTGTGGGAAGAAGCAGATACCAAGTCAGGAGGCTGGAAGAAGGGGGTAGGCAGAAGAACCCCGTGTGGAATCAGAGGGTTAAGGAAGAGGTGGATCGGGCAGAATTATGGGAGGAGGACCCCAATAGAAGGGCATGGTCGACCAGGCATGGCTTTTATAAGCCCACGCCGGGTCGATACGGGCTGGTCTGCTGGACCTGTGGGTACAAGGACCACAGGGCGGCGGAATGTCCGACGAAGTGGATTTGCCCCCAGACTTCGATCGTGACAGGTGCACCAGGTGTGGTAAGAAAGGACACCTGGCCAAGTGGTGCGGGCTGAGGAAGGGTGCCCCACCAATATTAACAAGGAAGGCCGAGCCCAGGGAAAAGCCAGCGGGCCACCCCAGAATTAAGAGGAGGGTGGCCCAGTTAAAAAGGAGAGAAATAAAAGCTTGGACCAGTGAACGGGTGAACCGCTTGAATAGAGGACGGGTTCCCTGAGAATAGATGCAAGGCCAACCCAGTTAAAAAGGGAAAGAGCAAAATGTTGGACATGTGGTCGGGCGGGCCACTTTGCGGCAAGCTGTCCAACAAGAAGGTGCTGGTTTTGCAGGAGGCCAGGACACCTGAAAAGAAACTGTATTTTTAGAAACGGCCATGGGAGACCGGGAGAGGTCCGGCTGGGGTCGCCCAGGTGCAGGGGCGCAGAACTCCACCTCATGAAAAAAAATGAAGGTGATTTATTACTACCGGCGCCTATGGCTGGGTTAACCCAAAGGTGGGGACCCAGGAAGAAGAAAGCTCAAGTGTTCTCTTCGCTAACGCAAGAGAAAGAACTATCCTGTAGAGCAGAGATAGGTGGTAGAGAGATGAGGGATTTGGTGGACACAGGAGCATCTGTGTCATTGATGAGAGAGGAGACATACAGGCGGGTGAAACGGAAGAGAAGGTTACGGGAAGCGGACATAGAGATCACGCAAGCAGATGGGGCCCCCCTGGAGATAAAAGGGATGGTGAGGCTCCTGGTGAGGATTGGGAGGGTGAAAAGCACCCAAAATTTTTACGTAACCCCCGACCTGTGTACAGAGGCAATCTTGGGAGAAGATTGGCTCCGGAGCCAGAAGGCCCAGATCGAGTTTAATCCTACTGTGTTGGTGGTGAACGGCGAGAGAACGCCATTGGGATGCCCACCAGAGGAAGAGATAACCATAGTGGTGGAGGAAGATGTAAAGTTACCTCCTAGGACCGCAGTGTCGGGAAAGGGTAGGCTAATGTCAAAAAAAAAGGTACGGAGAGGACCTCTGCAGTTGGTCCCTGTAGAAGGAAAGGGCCTAGAAGATAACGAGGTAACCCTGTGCGAAACGGTAGTGGAGGCAGCCGAGTTGGTGCCCATAATGATGGTGAACCAGGCCCAAAAGACTATAAAGGTTAGGAGAGGGGAGAAGATAGGAAGAGCACTTCCCCTACGAACTCTGAATCGGGTGAGGTTCGAGGAGGAACGAAGGAAGCTAGTAGAGCAAACAGAAGGAATCTTAGATGAGGACATATTAGCACCGGATCAATTTAGAACTAGAGTGGGGGGTCTGTTGAGGGACAATCGAGATGTGGTGGCCCAGTCAGACAAGGAGCAAGTCAGACCCACAGTCGAAATGAAAATCGACACCGGAGACCACCCCCTGTGAAATTGAGAACACCTATACATAAAAGACCCCTTGTAGAAGAGGCAGTAGAGGAAATGTTGGAAGCTGGGATGATCGAAAGATAGATCTCTCCTTGGAGCTTCCCAATGTAATAGTAGGTAAGAAAGATGGCGGCCACCGTTTCTGTGTGGATTTTAGAAAGCTGAATTCTATTTCGAAGCCGTTGGCGGTGCCATTGCCATTGATAGACGACATTTTGGCATTATTAGGGAAGGCAAAGTACTTCTCTACGTTGGACTTGAGGTCCGGGTATTGGCAAGTAGCCCTGGATGAGGCTGACAAGGAGAAGGCCGCATTCGCGTGTCACCTGGGACTGTTTCAGTTCAGAGTGATGCCATTCGGTTTAGCTAATGCCCGGGAGTCTTCCAACAGCTAATGTCAATAGTGTTAGGAGGATACGAAATGGCGTATTTAGACGATATCTTGATATTTTCGGAGACAGTGGAACAACACTTCTTTCATTTAGGACAGGTGTTGGGAAGGTTGAGGAAACACGGATTAAAATTGAAATTGTCAAAGTGTCAGTTTCTGAGGGAAGAAACTAGGTATTTAGTCATAAACGGAGACGGTATTAAACCCGACATGGATAAGGTAAAGGTCATAAGGGAAATGCCAGAGCCTAAGACAGTGAGGCAGGTAAGAGGTTTTAAGAGCTATAGGCTACTACCGACGCTTCGTCCCGGCATTTTTAAGAATTGCCATACCGCTAGTGGCCCTGACGAAGAAATACGCTAGGTTCAAGTGGACAGAGGACTGTCAACGAGCATTTGATTCGCTAAAGGAACAGTTGACGACCGTTCCACTGCTGACGTACCCAGACCTCAGCAAGCCCATGATATTATACACGGATGCCAGTGAAGTGTGTAGGGGCAGTACTTACCCAGCCGTGTCCTGATAAGGAAAGTGCCAGGCATACCAGAGGAAGTACCGATATACTTCCTCTCCCCTCTCAGAGACACAACAAAGTAATAGAGAGGGAAGCATATGCTATCATGTATGCTATCCAAAAACTGGACTACTATTTAAATGGTGCGGTCTTCACTATAAAGACAGACCACAAGCCTCTGCAGTACCTATTGCAGGCAGAGTGGACAAATAATAAGAAAAAAGTTAAGTGGCTACCACTGTAAGATAGAGTATTTGGCAGGGAAAAGAAAACACGTGCGCATACTCTCAAGAATGAAGCAACTGGAAGAAAGATCTTTGTAGAACAGGGAGTAGATGATAAAGCCTATAGAATAGGAGTAATTAACTCTAATAAGCTAAAAAGATCGCCCTATAGTAGAATCGGACGAAGAAGGGGAAGATAATAACCGATCCCTACTGGACAGAAGGAATTGAAAAGGAGCAAGCAGACAGTGAAATAGCTGCTCTGAGAGAGAAGGTAAAGGCAGGAGAGACCACCAAGTATGCCACAATAGAGGAAAGGCTGTATTATCTCTCAGGAAGGGATGAAGAAGTCAAACCCAAGTTGTATGTGCCCAAAAGTTTAAGACCAGAGATATTGGAACAGTGCCACGAAAGGTTGGGTCACATGGGAATTGATAGGACATGTGATCTCATAGGAAGAAAGTACTATTGGCCCAAACTGTACGGAGAAGTCACTAACTATGTTCGAAGTTGTGTAGTGTGCCAGTCGCAGAGCAGAAGACAGGAAATGGCACCCTTGGAGGAGACAGACGTACCAAACTTCCCTTCGAGAAAGTGAGTATGGATGTATCAGGACCATATGGGGAAACTGCACAAGGAAACAACTATATAGTGAGTTTTGTCGATTTAACAAATTGGCCTGAAATTTGCAGTACCAGACAAGAAGGCCAGAACTGTGGCCGGGTTGATAATAAGTGAAATCTTCCCTAGGTATGGTGCCCCTGTGCAATTGGTAACAGATAATGGCACGGAGAATGTGAACAGCATCATGAGAGAAGTTTTGACAGGTTTGAATGTAGAGCACATAAAAACAGGGAAATGCTAAAGTGGAAAGGTTTCATAGAACCTTGGGAGATGTATTGGCCAAGTTGGTCAGAGAAAACATTGGAAATTGGGACTTGTATTTGACGCAGGCTCTGGCGGCCGTGAGATTTACGATAAACGAAACCTCCAGATTTTCTCCTTATTTTTTGTTGTTTGGCAGAGACGTGGTCCTGCCTGTAGATAACCTACTGAAGCCCCGAAGAAGGTATATGGGAGAAGATCATCATCAACTATTGCTGGAACAGCAACATAAGATATTCGTACAGGCCAGAAGAAGAATAAAGAGGGCCCAGAAGAAAAGAAATGAGAGGGTGAATGCTGAACGAAAGGTGGTAGAATTGAAGGTTGGAGACCCTGTCTACTATAAAATCCACCAGAGGGAAGGAAAACTGGACCAGAGATGGGAACCGTACTACCGGATAGTGGAGCAGACGGGCCCAGTATCATATGTAATATGGGATCAAGTGGCAGGACGAGCGAGGAGGGTTCATGCCAATGATCTGAAGAAGGCTGAAATAGCTAACCTGGAAATGAGCGAGCCGAGGCCTAAGAAGACAAGGAAAAGGAAGGTAACTCTGGTTGAACCGGAAGGAATGGAGACGGAGGAAGACTCTGAAGAAGATGAGGAGATAGGTCGACTTGACCAGATAAACGAAGCAGTCCGAGTGACAGAGTTGGAACCCTCAGCGGGGATTAGCGATGTTCAGTCGTCGACTGAATCAGTGCAGAGAAGAACCCGTGAGATCGCCATCACACCCCCATGTCCGAAGAAAAGGAAGAAAAGACGAAGAGGTCCAATCAAGCAGTCGAAGGCTCTAAAAAGAGGCACCCTGAACAGGACGAAGGACCCAGCGAGTGGGAGGAGGAGGATCAAATACCCCTTTCCCAGCTTAGGGAAAGGATAAAGAACAGGAGAAGTTTAGACACAGAGTCGAGAGGTATTGAAGACATTCAAGGCGAAGACTCTAAACAGAAAGAAGAATCAGGGGATGAAGAAGAGGACAAAAAACCTCCTGGACGGGAGTTAAACACAGAAAGAGGGGTAGAGGTTGAACAGGAATCACCTCAGAAGATGAGATCAGGGAGGGAGAAGAACCCCAAATCTCAGTAGAACAAAAGGGCTGTGCAGAATAGAAGCATTTAGTGTCGACAGATAACGACACTGGCTCATCCAAAATCCTATTGGCTGACTATGGTAGATGTGAGTGGAGGGATGGAGTCGCGGGCTGCACCTCACAAGGGACGGAAGAAGATCATTGGCATTGTTGATTGATCACCAGTGGTGTCATGAAGTACGACCTTTAGAGTGAGCGCCACGCACACCTGACCGGACCATTCTGTCTGCTAGAGGTTAGTTAGGGAGGGAAGAGCCGAACTTAGAAAAAAAAAAGTTATGAAATGATCGAGTGATGAGTCGAGCGAGACTAAGTAGTTGCGAAGAATAACAACAGGAGAATTTGTTACCTTTCAGGAATGATAGCTAGGTACAAGGTGGAAGCAGACTACATAGCATTAAATTCGGGGAGAACGAAATTCATGTTGCTATCAGCTGAAGAAGCTAGAAGGTGTAGAGATGATACCCTGGGGACTTGTACCTCGTTGAGCCCTATCTATAAAACTGGTAACCGCAGACTGTGCATACTAGAATTGTTGTTTGGAGGGGGGGAAGGAATCAAAAGAATCTGCCAAGTAGAGGTATTAACAAACTCGGCATTACCACAAGCTATCAGTGTTTCAGACGGGGTGTGGGCAGTAGCCACACAGAAACATATCAGCCTGTCTAGGGTATGTGGGGAGAGTCCACAAGGACATTAAGAATAAGGCCACCGTTATCCCTGGTGACGCTACCCATGGGATGTTCGGCGGTTGGGGTGTCCATCTCCTTGCCCCCCTATTACCAGATGGAAGAAAGGTATGAAGAAAAGATTCACTCATAGAGATGATTGGTAGAGGCTTAGTCAATTGTACAGAATTATGGGAGCCGATAGTGAAGAGATTCTCTAATGTCACCTTAAATAAGATGCCAGTATTAATGAAGCCAATAGAAAAGATCGATATGGATCACTTAAGGGATAAGTTAAGTGCGTTGGGAGACGAAGGTGTAGCTTGGGAAGACGATGAGCAGATCGCGATAAGTTGGTCAATAGTGATGGGTACATTCCTAGTTATAGCCATCGGGGGGTGTAATAATATGGAAGATTAAGAGTAAGAGAAGATTGGCGAACGACAGTCTAGTGAGCATGCAGTAACTCGAGAGGGAGATGCCGAGCAGTGTTCCTTACTCAGACAGGACTGGCGAAGAAATTGCTGAAAGACCAATGGAGGAGGCTGGCGTGAGACCACCACGTGCGGCGGAAAAACCTCCCACGGCAGAGAGGAAAACATTGACCAAGAAGAACAAACCCTAGTGAACACATCTGCACCTACAAACACACGCACACATTACCTTGCATGTAAAACAAAAGAAAATGAAAAAAAGAACATTTCATTGAAAATGAAAAGAAAGAAAAAAGAAAATGAAAAGAACATTTCATTGCATGTAGAACAGAAGAAAATGAAAAGAACATTACATTGCATGTAGAACAAAAGAAAATGAAAAGAACATTTCATTGCATGTAGAACAAAAGAAAATGAAAAGAACATTTCATTGCATGTAGAACAAAAGAAAATGGAAAGAACATTACCCTTGCATGTTAGAAAGTAGAATAGAATTACATGAGACAAATGCATGGTGCATGTTAAATGATGTAATTGGGTTTAGGTGTCATTTACGGGTAAATGACAAATCGGTTAGGGAGGATTGTGGCACCTTGCATTATTAGAAATATTCATAGAAATATGATTTAATTTTTTCTTACTCGGTTTACTAAACAGGTTGTTGATTTTTTTAAAACGGAAAATAATTGAGTTGAAAATAATTCACGAAGATTGTACTTAGACGATCCTAAGGGAAGAAGAGGAAAGAAAAGAAAAAAAGAAAGGAAGAAAAAGAAAAAAAAAAAAAAAAAGAGTTGGATGATGCATGACCCAGTCAATGGTGGAGATAGGAGTCAGAAAGATATCTTGGCCTGCGTCTTGGCCGAATTTTTTTAAAGACAATTGGAAGAATAGAATTAGAAATAATAAGAAGAAAGAAAGGAAAAGACATGATATCAAAACGGGCCGCTTGATGAAAAACCAGATATCGGTCAAAACATCTGACCTACTTTTTGCGTAGAAAGACTCATTATCAATTTGGAGTAAAGGAAATTTTAAGAACAATGAGAACGAAATCTTAATCAGAGAAAAAGTGTTTTTGGGTTGAGGGAGTGACCGGTGGAACTATATACAGATCCTGACCTATTAAGAATTGGAAACCTACGATAATAAAGTGGGAACATTTTCAATGTAGATAATTAAGATTTTCTGACTGTCGGGTCTGACAAAGACGGAGGTGAAGGGGACGATTGTCTCAGTTCACAGATAGCGCCAATATTCTTCCCTGAAGTCACATCTAATTAGCGGCGGGCTGTTTGACAGAGCCCAGGTGAGAGAAAGCCAAGATTGTCATTTTTCGTACGCGCAGAAAAAGGCAAAATTGGATTTTGTTTTTTTAAAAACAAGAACGATGTAACCACGCCCGAAAGGAGGAGAAAGGATGCTCGATCAATAACAATTGGTCGGAAACGGTCACGTGATCTGCAGAAAAGAAGAGAAAGAAATGCCCGATCAGGAACCATTGGTCGAAAACGGTCACCTGACATACGAGAGACTAAGAATGGGTGTGCCTCCCCACCAAAGGCACTGTGAGGAAGTAGGGGTGAAAACAATAGCGATAATGGGAAGTCAAAAATAATGCGACTTTTGGAATTATCGAGAAAACCCCTGACGCCGACAGACCCACCCCCGGTTTGTTGCGGCGTCAATAAAAGCAGGACCCCAGTCGACAGAAATCAGTTGGAGTGGAGTTGCAGCTGGACCGCGGGCAGGGAAAGAGCCTGAACGCGGGCATCGGGCCCGATTCACTCGCCCCTTTGCGGGCAAGAGAATCCTCAGACAAGAAATCCTTCCAGCCCAAATCAGAAGAAGAAGAGGAATCAAGCCTCAGAGAAGTTGCAGCCAAGTCGAAGAAGAAGAAGATTGCTCGAAAGCCGCAGAGAAGTTGCGGCAAGAAATCCTTCCAGCCAAGTCGAAGACAAGAGAACTTCCAGCCCAAGCAGACGAAGAAGAAGATTACTCGAAAGCCGCAGAGAAGTTGCAGCCAAGTCGAAGACAAGAGAACTTCCAGCCCAAGCAGACGAAGAAGAAGATTACCTGAAAGCCGCAGAGAAGTTGCAGCCAAGTCGAAGACAAGAGAAGTTGCAGCCAAGTCGAAGACAAGAGAAGTTGCAGCCAAGTCGAAGACAAGAGAAGTTCTATCTTAGTCGACGAAGAAGAAGAAATACAACTCAAGTTGAAGAGAAGAATCAACTGCGAATGATCGATAGAAATTAGCCCCAGTATCGAACTAAACCACACTCCGACATACACAATTCTAAAGAGTAGGCAATTCGAAATCTTTAGGTTGTGTGATAGAAGCTTGTGCCATAGTCCACAGAGCGGGTCGGGAAATAAGAACAATTTTTCTTTATGTAACGGACATTAGATATAAAAAGGTTGTCACCCTTTTTTTATCAGTAATTTTTTGTCTCGTGAGTTTTTTTTTTTTTTTTTTTTACTTGTGTTTTGCCACCCCCGTCGGACTCAACTTGTATCGGCCCCAATCCCTGCTGGTCCCGTCTGTCTAAGATCTAAACACAGCGTGGGTAGACAGACCGGAGATCAGTACAGTTGCTTCAGTAACCAGGTATTGGAAGCGAGTTGGGAAAGGCGAGGCTGGTGATCATCCAACCAAGGGGTTGGAGCGGCACGCTTGGAACCAGGAGGAGCGACCAGGAGGAGCGACGTCACAGTTGGCGCCGTAACCAAAGGATTCGACCCTGGGCCAGGTGTGTAACCGTCACATAAGAAACGACTTTCGCCCCAGATAACTCCTTCCAATTCGCTTCCCATCAGTAGAGATCCCAGCCCTTACAGGCATAGATCATTCTATACACCTCTCAACACACCCACTCCCTCCCCTGTTAGACATCAACCCTCCGGCACACCACTGCATACTCCCAGTCATTCCCCTGTTAAGAAGGTGTATATGCCACCTCCCGCTTCCAAAAGGCAAAGAAGAGGATAAAGAAGAAAAAAAGAAGGCACAGAAGCCTTTTTACAACACAGGAGAAGATGTTTGCCGTATTTCTCCTCCCCAGGCCGAGAGAGCCCGTGATTATGGAAACCGTATTAAGGACTTAAATTATTTGCTATCAATAAGTGCCTCAAAATTTCTCGCTGGCCCAAAGGGTTCTCACGGTGATCAGAACTGGAGCCAGAGCAAAACAAATTTGGGCAATGCTTGAGGAGGCTATCAGTTCATATAAAATGACGCTACCAATTGCAATCACCCAGAACGAGCAGTTGAAAAATTTAAAACAATTTTGTGCAGGGAGGGTCCCAGTTTTAGTTCACTCCACCCTATATAGAGCACTTAAATTGACCATCTCCTGGGATATCGGCGGAATCTCCCAAGACGGTTCCATAAAGACTGAGATGGGTTATGGGTCTATGGGAGAGGCGGTCGGTATCCTTACCCCGTCCATGTTCAAACCAGTACTTCAACCCTAATCGGTCTTCACTATGTCTCTCTGGTTAGCTAGTCTAAATGTCCGGGGCCTGAGGTCCGAGTCTCACAGGGCGAGGCTCTCTCGTGACCTTCAGCGCCTCGGGGTGAATGTATGTTGTGTGCAAGAGACCCGGTTTTCTTCTCATGACCGCGAGGACATTCTGTCTAAGGGGTTCGCCCTTTATTCAGCATGTTTTGATGGTCGTTCGAGGGGTGTCTCTTGGCTAGTGAGCAGGTCTTTGAAGGCTGCATGTACACTTGTCTTCGCAGATCCGGCGGGCAGACTTTGCGTGCTGGATGTTACCATAAAGGATAAAGTTCTATGTCTCATTGGGGTTTATGCGCCCAATAAACATGCCGAGCGGCCTGCTTTGTTTCAGCAGATCGCGCCGTACTTGACGACATCTCGTCGGGTAGTTTTAGCGGGGGATTGGAATGCCGTCCCTATCCCCGACATAGATCGTATAGGGCAAAAACAAGGTACTAACAACCCGGACGTGAAACCATTTCGGGACTTTATCGATGAGTTTGATCTTGTCGATAAGTACCGGAATGAACACCCTTGGGAGGTAGCATGGACTTGGACTAATAGTGGCAACTCGGCTCCTGGGACGCTTGCGAGCTACCTCGACCGAGTCCTAGTCCGAGTCGATGTAGGGCTCCTAGGGTGTCCAAGCTTCCATTACATAGTTTATACGGATCATAGGCTTGTCCGGGTCCGTGTAAACTTAGATAATCCTAAGGTTAGATTGGCTGGCTACTGGAAATTTAACTGTTCATTATTTAGTGAGCAGGGTTTCCGGGACCAGCTGTTACTAATGATACAAAGGGAATTGACGGGTGCGGTTGTGGGAAACGCCTGGTGGGATAAATTAAAATCTAAAATTAGAACGTTTGCTGCCGATTTTAGTCGTGGACTCAATCTAGATAGATTAGCGGCACAAACGGCTTTAGAAAATAAAGTTGATCGGGCAGTGAAATCCCGTGTTAGTGGGGAAATAGCCTTAGCTAAGGCAGAGTTGTCCTCCTTGCTTATCAAGAAGGATCAAGCTCTGGTAGTTAGGGCTAGGTTAAAAAGAATGTCTTCTGAGGCAACGAATATGGCCGCTGAACTGCGTGCAGAGGAAAATCGGAACGCGTCTCGGCGACATATAGCGTGCATTACATTGCCGGATAAGCGGACCGTGACTACAAACGCGGGCATATGCGAGGTCTTTCGGGATTACTTTCAGGATCTTTTCACCAGGGAGCCCGGTCTGAGCTCTGCTCAGTTCGACGCCTATTTAGCTGACTTTCCCTGATGACAAGAATGGTGGGGATGGGTTAAGGAACTTTCGCCCTTTAACCATGTTAAACACTGAGTTAAAGATTTTGGCGAAGATCTTAGCTAACCGTTTGCAGCTTGTCCTGTCTAGTCTGATTGGCCCTGAACAGACTTGTGCTGTGAAGGGCAGGACTATTCAGGATAACATTTATATGGTACGCTTGATCTTAGAAAAAGTCGACAGTGAAGCCGCGCTGATTAATTTAGATCAATCCAAGGCCTTCGATAGAGTTGACCATCGTTTTCTGGAGGCGGTCCTTTCAGCGGCCGGTTTCGGAGCCGACTTTTGCTCCTGGATCCGACTTTTGTATGCGACCCCACGTGCGCTGGTGGAGGAGAATAGGGTAAGATCGAGGCTTTTCGTATTGTCTCGCTCCATTCGTCAAGGTTGTCCGCTCTCGCCTTTGCTTTACGTTCTTGCGTTGGAAACATTCCTTCGCAAGTTAAAGGCGAATCCGGCCCTGCGCGGAATTTCCCTGCCTGGGCTACCACTTCAGCCAGGTATTCTGCCTATGCTGACGACGTTTCGGTTCTTGTGTCGAGCAGAGCCGAGATTGACGAAGTCAGCAAAGAGATCAGTGGGTATGAGATGGTGACAAGGGGCAAGATCAACCGCGATAAGTTTGTTGGCATGCGGTTGGGTGCGTGGAAGGGAGTTTCTCTTCCCGGATCTTTCTCTGGATGGATGGGCCGATCAAGATATTCGGCGTCTGGTTCTTTCCTGATCACCAGTTGGAAATGGATTGGTCGAAGGTACAAGGGAACGCCGAGATCGCGGTTAATCTGTGGTCTCGGAGGAGCCTTTCCCTGAAGGGAAGGGCGGAAGTATGTGTTTCAGACATCTATCCGATTCTCCTGTACCGACTCTCTGTGCTTCCACTCCCGTATGCCAAACTAATTTTATTAGTTCGGACCTTGTTCTCTTTCTTTTGGAGAGAAAAGTCCCCTATGGTATCTCGCGAGATTTGTTGCCTTCATCCCTCTGAGGGCGGTCTGGGTATGCCTAGCATTGAGATTCGTCAACATATGCTTCGCATTACCTTTATAGACCGAATGTGTCGCGGATCGGATGAGGTGGGTGCCTTCTGGAAAGAGGACGTCCGTAAACATTTCCCATCCCTGAGAAGTGTGCGCTCGTGCGAGGAGGAGGCCGATCGTACACCCCGAGCCGAGTGCGCCTTCTATCGCGAATGTCGTCGTGCTCTGAAACTCCTCTTACGAGCGTCGGATGGCCTCTCCAACGCCCAGGCGTTGTCTCGTAAGGCATTGTATCGACTGTTAGTTAGTGGGGCCGTTCAAGATTATCTGATTGGCGAGCTCGGTCTTACGAAGCAGGAGGCTCGCTCGATATGGCCTTGGGCGCCTGGGTTGAAATGTCTCAATAATGATGAGGCATCACTCACCTGGCTGATGATTCGTGGGGCCCTCTGGGTCGCCAAGAGACTTTGTTCAGCAGGCTTGGAGAAATATCCAAACAATCGTCGCTGTACTGGGGAAGTCGAGACCATTGGTTACGCCTTTTTTCAGTGCAAGGCGGTAGTGCCGTTGTGCAAGTTTGTTGAAAGCCTCATGGTTCGCATCCTGCAGGGAAAGTTTTTTCTCCTTGAAGCCAGTTCTGTTTGTAGCAATGTGGTGCCGCAGTTGACGAAGGCTGAACACTATGTGTTCTGTTGCTTACTAGGTGTTATGAGAGTCGGGATTTGGACGACGCGTCAGAAGGAATTCTATGATGGCGAGAAGTTCACCTCTTCCAACTGATCTCAAGATTAGGACGGAAAGGCGGCGGCTTCCCTTATCAGAATTTAGCAAAAGGTGGGTGAATCTTGCGCGCCTGTGTCGAGTAAAAGGGGCTGACTTGGAGATTTATCCAGGCCAACCTGCTTCAGCGCTTCCCAGATTTCCGTCTCTGTAATGGGACATTCGCAGCTAGCCGCTTCAGCTGCCAAGAGGCAGGGAAAGTCAGCTAAATAGGCTCAGACTGGGCTTCCTAGTGAAAAGATCCTGAAAGTAATCCCGAAAGACCTCGCATATGCCCGCGTTTGTAGTCACGGTCCGCTTATCCGGCAATGTGACGCACGCTATATATAATTTTAGTGCTCTATAAAGGGAAGGGTGAACGAAAACCGGGACCCTCCCTGCACAAAATTGTTTCATTTTTCTTAGCTTTTCGTTTTCAATAATGGCAATTGGTGGGGTCATGCTGAACGAAGTTATTGCCTCGTCCAACATGGCCCAAATCTGTTTTGCCCCAGTCTTGGATCTTATGACAGTTAAAACCCTTTGAGCGTTTGGGAAGTTGTTTGGGTCATCGATATCCTTATCAGCAAATTGCTTTATCGATAGCAGGTACTTTAAGTTTTTAATTTTGTTACCATAGTTTTTGGCCTTCTTCGCTTGTACAGGAGAAATTTTACAGACTTCAGTACCTAGGTTAAAAATGTGTTTAGGTTTTTTCTTTTTATCGGTGGAGTCTTGAGTAGGGCTTCTGTGTCGTTTAACTGGAGGAGGCATTACAGGAGATTTAGTAGGGGAAGGACTGGGGGTATTGCGGGGCATAAAAGGTTGTCTAAATGGGCTGGGGTCTCTACTGAGAGGAGTTTGGGACTGGGGAGTAGCAAGTGGAGGCTTCCCTCTACAAAGAGAGGTTGAGGGACGGGGAGAAAGTGGTGGGTCGGAGGATGTGTAGGGAGTGGATTTCTTTGTAGAGGGGGACTTTGATAGACGGGATGTAGAGGGCTGTGAAGACTGCGAGGTGGGAGAGATCTTGGATGGAGACGAATTTCCTTTCTTTTGTTGCTTAAGGTCACCAACGTCAATTCATCATTCATCATTTCAAAGCTCCATCCCCCGGTCAGGCTATCACAAGAAGCACCCATAACCTCCCCGTATTGGGACAAGAAAGCCGCCATGTGTTCTTCGATAACCTGAGGAGGGACCTCGTATACCGCTACAATGGTCCTTCGTCAGCCCTCGTACTCTGTACGAAGGATCAGATCTTTCGTAATAAGATCTCTAGTTGTGGCTCTTGTGCAGTATTCGGCGGTGGGTAACAGCACGTCTCACATGAAAATCCCTTGCCCTTAACAATTCGGTGGGGCTTAAACCCCAGGGACTCCAGTGATTTAAACACTGTGTTTTAGTCGAATGACAAATTTTGCGAGATCGCTTGTCGACAAAAACTGACACTATTTTTTTCGATTTTCTTCAGTTCTATTGGATCCTGCAAGAGCCCACCTTTCATCACAAGGTGTGCGTAACCCTTGGCACGCTTCAAGAACTCCGCAACATCGATAATGCATTTAGGAGGGGACTTCCAACAAGAGGGCGATTCCCAGGCCTCTGCATTAGCAGTTGAGTTGCCATTTGCTTGGTTACCATTCTTACTCTTTTCGGCCTCCGTATTTTTAGAGGCTTTTTTGATTACTTCCACAATTTCTTCATTTGTTGGAACTGTGGGTAGAGCAGGATATTCATCAACATTATCTTTGTCCGGCGGGTCTTTTTTGGGTTAAATAAATGCTTTCTTACAGTTCGACGGAAAGAAGCGATTTTCGGCTTTTTCTTTAATATTAAAAAAGAAGGAACTTTTTTCCTTCTTATCCATTTTTCAAAGAGAAGGGGAAGGCTGAAAAAGGGGGTGGGAAATAGTTAAACAAATTTCGCCTTATTGGCGAAAGTGAAAAAAATAAATAAATAAAAATAAAAAAAATAAATTAAGTTAAAAAAATAAACAAGCTCACCTGAAAGCGAGGCAAAAATGAACAAATAAAAAAATATGCACACAAAAAAAGTTGCATGACAAGAAAGAACAAATAAAACATGGTTCACTCATACGTATAACAAATTTTAAAAAATACAATAAAAATTAGAAAAAACAATAAAGGACAAATATCGCCTAAAGGCGAAACAATAAAAGAAAACACGATAAAGAAAATAAACAATAAAAAAACGTTAGACAATGAAAACGGAAAACAAAGAATATACATAACTCTGACAAAAGCCGAAACTAGTTAAACAAAATCAAAATGGCCGACGTCAATAAAAAAAAAAAAAATCGAAACGTTGGCAATAGCCGAAGCTAGTTACAAAAAATCAAAATGGCCGAACGAGTCGAACCAAGAAACAAAAGAAAATACGAAACGTGGACAATAGCCGAAGCTAGTTACAAAAAATTAAAATGGCCGACCCTAAAAAAAAAAAAAAAAAAAAAGAGTCGAACTAATAAATAAAAAGAAAATAAACAGATAAATTGTACAATACAACAATTACAAACAAAAAACACGTGAAAATTAAAGGATGGAAAGAAACAATAAATTAAAATTAATTAAAAAATAAAGCAAAACACAAAATAAAGAAAATGAAGATAGATTTAGAAAAGAAATTAAAGAAAATGAAAATTAAAAAGGGAAACTAGAATAAAAGAAAAAAGAGCAAAAATTAAAGGGGGTAGAAATGATAATTAAAAAAAACGAAAAAAAGAAAAAAATGCGAAAATTAAATGGAAATCAAATAGGAAAAATGAAAATCAAAAAAGGAAAACTGGAATAAAAGAAAAAAAAAAAAACCTTTTTAAAGGGGTAAAAATGGAAATCAAAATAGGAAAACTAGAAGTTAAAAAAAAAAGTTAATTCCAAAAAGTGCAAAAATTAAAGGTCAAAAAAAAAAAACGACGAAAAAAAAAATAAAATGGAGTGAAGAAAGAAAAAAAATCAAAAACGTTTTTTTTTTCAATACAGTCGCAAAAATGTAAAAATAAAATAAACAAACTTAACCAAAATGAAGTTCAAAAAATGCAAAAGGTTAATTCCGACAAAAAAAGAGTCGAGCAATACATAAAAAAGCTTTGCTGTCAAAGAAACGGTCAAAAAAAAAAAAAAATAAATAAATACAAAATATATTAATAACAAGTTACGACTGGTACAAAGGACTGTCCGAATATTCTGTATGGTGTTGTGAATATTCTGACTGCTTGTGGTCAGTCGGCGTTTCCACGCTAGTCCTTTTAGCGACTACATTTCGAGGTTGAAAGCTGTCCGAAATCGGCTCACAGCAGTCGAGGCCAAGGGTTTCGCTATTTTAGCCAGGAAAGAGAGACCCCGTGAAAGGGTTAACGGACTGAAGGAGATTATTGTGTCGTTAACCAATGAGATTGGTTGATTCGCCTAGTACGGTTTTTATTGGTTGAAGTTTTCCGTACGTAGGCGTAAGATATAGACTGTTCTGTTACTAGGGGTGATAGGTAGGAAAAAGACAAGTCTACAAAACCAAGCATTTTTTTTTTGCGTGGGGAATTACAGACCCTAAAATTCTTTTTTTACAGTCAACATAAAAATAAAAGTTAACTCAAAATAAAATAAATAAATCTTTGTGTTTGTGATGTCCGCGCGAGTATAAATAGAACCCGCGCTGTTGAGGCGGAACTCTTAGCAAACATGGCGACGAGGATGTAACAATTTAACAAGCTTCGAATTAACGAAACACTACCCCCTCAACAGCAAAGGAAAAAAATACTCGAATTCAACAACAACACGAGTAAAACTTCGAATTAACAGCAAAGAAAAAAAAGTACTCGAATTCAACAACACGAGTAAAACCTTGAATTAACGAAACATTACTCCCTCAACAGCAAAGGAAAAAAAGTACTCAAATTCAGCAACAACACGAGTAACAAACTTCGAAAATAACATCAAATCGAATTCCAAGTTTTATAGTGTCCAATACAGGGATCAGACTGACTGACTTGAAAATAAAAGCAATCAGAAATTTCAAAAACCCTGAAAACGTCCAGGATATAAGTAGTTTCTTAGGTCTAATCAATTACCTCGCAAAGTTTATTCCACGACTGGCAACGCTTAGCGAACCATTAAACAAAGTTAACGCGAGCAAATATGGAATGGCAGGGGATGGAGGAAGAAGAATCTTGTTTTCTCATGTTGAAGAATGCAGTCATTCAGAGCAAACCGCTCATGCACTTTGATCCCAAACTGCAAACATCTGTTATAGTAGATGCCAGTCCCATTGGGACTAGGAGCAATACTTTGCCAAAATAAACATCAGCTACGCATCCAGGATTCTAACCGAAGGCGAACACCGGTACTGTCAATTAGAAAAAGAAGCCCTAGCAATTGTATGGGCTTGTGAAAAATTCCACTTTTACCTTTATGGAAAGAACTTTCTTATAATGACCGACCATCAAGTATTAACAACCATCTTCAATCCTAAAGGTAACCCCTCCGCGCGAATTTTGCGATGGATTTTACGTCTACAACAATATGATTATACAATAAAACACATTAACGGTAAAGATAACCCGGCGGACATACTCTTTCGGCAACCTATGGAGTATCAAAAAGTAGTCTCACCCGAAGAAGAGATTGTCAAAGGATTTATCAACACGGTTGTAGCTAACAGCATTCCAAAATCAATCACCTTATCGGAAATAATGGAGGAATCTCAGCGGGATCCAACCGTCACAGCAGTGAAAAAGGCAATACAACAAAACGATTGGACCAATAAGTTAACTGAACCCTTTAAACACGTGAGGAATGAACTGACAACAAAACGAGGCGTAGTCATACGCGGAGCCAGAATTATCATACCCCAAAACCTACAGAAACAAATCCTGAAATTGGCGCATGAGACACATATGGGGATAATGAAAACAAAAGTCCTGCTCAAAATAAGGTATGGTGGCCCAATATAGACAAAGACATAGAGGCTGCCATAAGCTGATGTATCCCATGCACATTAGACCCAAAGGGAAACCACTGTCCGGTGCATATGGCCGAAATGAATGGCCCCTGGGAAATACTCCACGAAGACATCTGTGGGCCTTTCCCCAGCAGGGATTATGTAATCGGAATAATTGATGTGGGATCAAGATGGCCAGAGGCATTTGTTACCAAATCCACCGGAGCTGATACAATCATATCGACAATCCAAAGGTGTTTCTATATACATGGCATTCCAGCGATTATCGTTTCAGATAATAGACTCCAGTTCATATCCTCAGAGTTTAAGCACTTCTGCAAAGAATGGGGTATCCAACACTGAAAGGTAACCTCTTATAATCCCCAAGATAATGGAGAGATCGACCATGTTGAAAGCCATTCGGGCGATGAACACAGAAGGAAAGGACTGGAGAAAACATCTAGTTAAATTCCTAATTTATTACCGAAATAGTCCACATGCCATGATGGGAGAAACTCCAGCTAAGCTACTCATGGGTAGGGAAGTAAATATCAACATACCAGGATTACAAAAGAGGCCTGAAAACCAAGCTTGGAAAACAGCACGGCAAAAAGAGAAAAAAGAAAAAGACAGATTGAAAAATTCCACAGATCAAAAAAATAAAGCTTAACAAACTAACATAGAACCCGGAGATGTCATACTATTTAAACAAAGTAAACACAACAAGCTAACGCCAGTTTACCACCCAACACCATGGAGAGTAAAAGAACGCAGAGGCGAATCTGCAATTATAACACGAGGTGAAAAACTTATTTTACGACACACATCACAAATGAAAAGAATCCTCGAACACAGGACTCGCCAACAACCAAGGGATGACGACTTCCCTTTCAACGATGACCTTGGGGAGCAGAAAGATATAGAACATGAGAGTAAGCGAGGAGAAGGAAGAAGCAGCTATCCCTATAGGCCTAAGATGAACAAAACGCCATATAAGAAAACCCCGAAGGTATGCAGGCAGCAGTTCGGAAAAAGAGGGAAACAAACTGAATACAAGGGAGGGAGCAGATATGATGTCCGCGCGAGTATAAATAGAACCCACTCGGTTGAGGTGGAACTCTTCAGTATACAGCAAAATCTTATAGTTACTTCCATTAAATAAGGTAAATGATATTCCAAATGTAAGGGCTAAGAACAAATTTCTTTGAATTTAAACTTAAATTCAAAACCAATAACACTTCTTGGCGTAGCTACACTTTGGAAATTTTATTTAAAGAAAAATTATTAAAATAAATATAAGTTTGAAGACATTTTTCGAGAGCTTTAGTAATAAAATGTAAGCGTAAAAAATCTTAATGTGCTGATTTGATATATTTGAAATGATGCGCGTTTGAAGTCGGAAACAGACGACGCCAATTTTTTTTTTGATTTGGCGGTTTTTTTAAATTTTTTTTTTTTTGAATTTGGAAGCTGGGGAACGCGTTCCTTTTGAATTCGAGGAAATTATTCTCAATCAGAAAGTCTTTTTTGAAGGGTGGACGGGTCAAACGGCTTTTTCTTTTATATTTTCTGTCCCAGTCGAGATAAAAAGGGGCAAAAAACAAAATGGGGTGGTTGGGAATCTCAGGCTGGATCATAACTAAAGATGTGGCCGGGGACAGGCCGGGAACAACAATTACTCACATTAACTAGGTACGCAAAAGCTTGTCTAACCTAATCAAGGGGAGGGCTCTACAGGAAACCACCCCGATGTGATATAGGCTTGACCTAAAACAGAAAATCAAGGCTAGCCCCGTCCAAACGAATCAAGCTCGACTCTTTCACCCACCTTTCACTGAAGACTGTCGAATGCAATCGTTTTCTATCAGTTCTAATCTTCATCTTGAGCTGATGCTCAAAGAATCGGATCAGATCCTGATGAGAAAGACAAGTGCCCTGCAAGACTTCCTTCTGTCGCGTCGTCCAAATCACTATTCGGGCCGTGGCCAGCAGCGTCAGAAACACCATCCGTTTCACACCGGAATACGGGGGCGACACATTGTTACATGCGTATGGGCGATCAATGGGCACGAGCTTTTCGGGAGCGAGACGACATGGACCCGGGGACAATGGTAGAAGGCGTGCGAAGCCGTTTCTTCTAAACCAAGGCCACACCGTTCACAGTCTGGAAAATCCGCCAAGTCCCATATGAAGGCCTTTTCATTGAGAGGCAGCCGATTCCAAGCCAATCGCCATGTAAGCGAAAACTCAGGGTTACTGAGATAATCCGCCCCTTGCGCCCAAGACCAGTAAGAGTGAAATTCATCCTCCGACAAGCCGAGATCCTCACGTATGGAATCATTCGCGACCCCCTCCACGAACAAACGATAGAAGACCTTCCTAGGCCGAGAAAGGTCACTAGACCGAGGAACAACCAACAAACCGACCGCGCGATTGATTGGCGCTCAACCCGCGAGGGGGAACTGACAGTAAGGAAAGGGAACGCGTCCCTAACAATCCCCGCCATAATCGAATCTCCTGTCAATGCGTAGGAAAGCCAACCTCGAGGCGTTTGTGGTCCAAGTGTAGCATTCCCCCCCCGACACGGACGTTGTCGACCCGATTCTTGCGTCCCCTCCATAAAATGGAGGATAGCGAGCACCCGAGCGCCTTCCTATGGTCGTCACAGAGAGGAAGTACGGACAATCGATAAAGGACAAGAGGGAAAATGTATGTAGCACACACCTCCGCCCTGCCCTTCACGGACAACCTCCGTCGATGCCAAGTCTGGCCGGCAGCATCGACCTTTGTTCGACCAAACCACACTCCAAGAATGCTGACAGGACCGTCCGTCCAACCGAATGGCCTCGGAAGATCGACCCCCTTCCAGGCATCTAACCGCAAGCCGGAGGACTTGTCGCGGTTAATCTTGGCCCCTGTCACCTTTTCGTACCGATCAAGCGCCTTCAGTACCGCCTCAATGTCGCTGTGGGCCGACACGAAAGCAGATATGTCATCGGCGTACGCACAAATCCTGGCTCGAGATCCTCCAGGAACGGAAATTCCGCGTAGGGCCGGACTGCAGGCTCTGTTCCACAGCCGGCGAAAGACAGGCTCCAACGCCAAAGTATAAAGTAGGGGCGACAACGGACAACCCTGATGGACCGACCTAGACAGCGCAAAAGCGCCCGACAGCTTTCCGTTCACCTGTACCGCAGCACTGGGGGAGCGATACAGGAGGCTAATCCAGCGGCAGAAGTCGGGTGCGAATCTGGCGGCCTGCAGGACAGCCACAAGCTAGCGATGGTCAATCCTATCAAATGCCTTGGACTGATCTAAATTGATCAGCGCAGCCTCATCGTCGTCTTTTACTCCCTCTATGATCGTGCGGATCAGGTGCAGGTTGCTCTGAATTGTTCGGCCCCTCAGAGAACAAGTCTGCTCAGGACCCAACAGAGACTCGGCAACTGACTGAAAACGCTCCTGCAGGATCTTGACCAAAATCTTTAACTCTGTGTTTAGCAGAGTTATGGGACTGTAATCATCCAAGTTCCCTCCAACACCCTCGCCCTTTTTCAACAGCGTGATCACACCCCTGGAAAACTGGTCGGGGAGGGACCCCTGCCGGAACCAGTTGTTGAACACCACTGTCAAAATCGGGACAAAGATGTGCGACAGCCTCAAGTACAATTCATAGGGCAGACCATCTAGACTGAGCGACTTGCCTCTGCCGACCTTCTTCAAAGTCGTCAGTGGCCCGAAGAGTACGCCCTTCCGGGGTTTCGACTTCACAAATGTAACGATCACCACCTCGACGGACCTCTTCCTTGCGCAATTCTGCGCCCATATTCACAGCTTCGGAAGACATCTTGCTTAACCTATGTCTAATTCTCTGGCCCATGTAGCGCTCGCTATTCAAACGCTCCACGGCCTCCCTAGCTAAGGCTATCTCTAGGAGATCCCTCCCAGTCACCGCCCGGGAAAAACTAGCTCTAAGCGTCTCCATCTTTTCAGCTCTATCTAGGGCGAGCCGTTTGCTGAAATCAGTGGTGAAGGACCTAATTCTAAGTCTGTCCCACCACCTATTCCCGATAACCGCCCCCACTAGCTCCCGCTGAACTAAGCTAATTAGCTGCTCCTGGACATCCCGCATGTCCAGTAAAGACAGATTGAACTTCCAGTAACCAGCCATTCTAGGCCTATGAACTAACGCTATGTGGGCACAAACGAGTTTGTGGTCCGCATAGCCTACCCAGTGGAACGTGGGACAATCTAACAGATCTATGTCGGCTCTTCTAACATTCTGTCAAGGTAGTTAACTACCTTGTCACAAGGCCAGCTAAGAGCCCACGTACACATCCCCCCCCCCGGGGTGATCGACCTGGTATCTATCAACAAGACCAAAATCGTTGATCAGATCAACCAAGCTACGATCGCCCCTTCTATCGCTAGCACTCCGCCTCCGATCTAACTTGGAGTCCAGGATGGCATTCTAGTCCCCCATTAGAACTAAGCGTGTTGAATCCACTAGAAAAGGCCCCAACCGCCGAAAAAACGAAACCCTCTCCTCCTGGTCGTTGGGTGCATAAACCGCAACGACCCAAAACGAACCACTTTTCATGGCAATATCGGCCACGATCAACCGTCCCTCAGCATTGGTATGCACAAGGTCCACCTTCGCATCTAGAGTCCGCTTCACCAGCAAAGAAACTCCTCTGGCAACCCGGTCCCCATATGCTGAATAGAAGACAAAGTCGTTAGACAGCACACACGCATCATAACTACAAACAAAATGGGTCTCTTCGATCGCGGCGGCATTCACGCCAAAGGACAAGAGATCCCGAAGCAGGCGGGCTGCCTTACCCTGATCCCTCAAGCCCTTCACATTCAGAGTGGCTAACTTGATTCACATCGTTTAAGTCTAAAAAAGAAAAAGAAAAGAAAAAGACCTACTCACATACCGGGTGGAAATCTGCGTTGGTAAGGACCCCGACGGATTGTTCTAGGCTCCCTGTTCTTAATTCGGTCGTCATACGACCGTTTAAGACAATCCCGCCGACGCCCGTGGGGTAGATTAGTTTCACTGCCCTATATAAGGAGGGATAAAGTAATACAGGGACCCTCTCAGCACAAAATGCCTTAGTTTTCTTAAATTAGTGTTCTCTAGTTCGAAAACTCGAATGTTAGGGAACGCTTCTGTTGCCTCAAAGAGGTGGCTCCACACTTTTAGATACCCCCAGTGTCCCTCACGCAGGTTATTACGCCTGGGGCTTGTGGGAAATTTCGGGGGTCTTCGGTACTTTTGCCATCTAGTCCATTTTATAAAGTACTCCTAATAGTGCTTTTCTTTGTTTCGTCAGGCCCCTTTTGTATTCTTCCCTGTCCACCTTACAAATGGATTCAGGGCCTGCGAACATCTTCTTTTTCTCCCTTGAAGGATGAGGTAGATGTGTCGGGTGGAGTAGCCGATAAACTTAGGGAGGAAGTGGAGGGATAAGGGGATGGAGCAAGAAATGGGGAAGAAGGGAGGCTCCTAGCTTTGGGAGAGCTAAACGCTTCTCTTGATGAAGCAGGAACGGAGAGTGACTTGGTTCTATCCATGCCTCTCACCGCCCTACTACGGCCAGAATGACTTTGCTGTGGTTCGTCTTCTTCTTCTTCCCTACTCCTTTTCAGGGATGAAGCACGAGGTGGAGGCATACTATCCACCTCCATAGGCATCTCAGTTTGCTGCTTCTGTTGTTGATGGTGGTGTTGCTGATGCTGTTGTTTTTGCTGCTGCTGCTGCTGCTGTTGTTGTTTTGGCTGTTGTTGTTTGTGTTGCTGCCGCTGCTGATTTTGCTGCTGCTGCTACTGCTGGCCTACATTCAGTTGCTGCACCCCTTTATGTTGTGCTTGCACCTCCTTCTGCTTCTCAGGCTACGACTGCCTCTTTTCCTGAGGTATCTCTTTTTTGGGGGGGGGCACGAAACCATTGCAGACTTCCGGCCCCTAGTAACCTCCTTCCAGTCTCCCTCAGTTTTTGACGCCCCCTCCTCTGGTTGACTAGCTGATACTGTTGCTGTTTTAGCTGTTGACGATGCCGGTCGTGGTGGAGTTTGTGTGTCATTTTTACTGAGACACTCCTTCGCCATGACCAAGACCACGGTTTTCTGCTTTCCACCACCACCAGCATCCTCCTGTCACGACAGATCAAAATGTTGGGGATGTTCTGGAAAGCCTTTCTGTTCAGGGTTATCTGCACCTCTATGTCCTCTGTTTCAATGCCCAATTTACTGCTAAGGGTCCTCACTTCATTCACTTCAAGACCTCCATCCGGTCCTCCGGAATATCTATGGGCACCCCATGGACGGTAATTCTTGTTCTGCAGGTGCCCATGTACTCTGTCTGAAGCCTCAAGGTCTTGGTGCTCAAAGTGCTCCCTGACAAATCCTTTGCTTGATCTTCTGTCTGGAGAAGGATGTCCCATAAGGCATTTGTCCTTCTCGTTAGAACTCTGGGGTTGATGTGCAGGGCCTTTAGGGTCGCTTCCATACTTTCCCTGCTGACTCCAATTAACTTCCGGGTCTTAACATCAGAGGTCAGCAAGGAAATGGTGCGCGGTTCCACTGCCTCCAAGGCTTCCTTAATTGTAAGAAATTCATTGTCCTTGAAGGTTTCCTCATATTTGCTTCTTTGGTTGGCATAAAATGTGCCGTCCTTTTTTGAGCGGTCTATTTTCTGACCAGGCCGTTTTAGCAAGTGACGCCGGCTTTGGAACCGGTGTCTCAGAAATATCATTGTTTTTATCGGTTATGGTGGAACGTCCACACCACAGTCTAACGAATTAAAACTTTCCTCTTAAAAGTTTTTAGACATAAAAACAAAAGGCAAAAATATTTAAGACAGTAAGTAGTTTAAACAAAAACGAACACGTTAAATAAAAAAACGGGATTAAAAACGAAAAAGAAACAAAAACGCCGTGCTGCTAAAAAAGAATAAGAAAATTGAAAAATAAAAGGTTTTCGAAACCAAAGAGTAAAAAAGAAAAACTTATCGGTTCAATGAAGCGTAAGTTGGTTCAAAAATCGTACGTCGTCGAAGAACTCTGGCCAAAAAAATCACACAAAGTCGAACTCTCTCTCTCTCTACGTGTGACTTGTTTTTTTTGACAAAGCCAAGTTGTATTTATATTTCTTTTGTTGGCTTACTCTCTTGACTAGATTTCTTTTTTGTTTTGTTTGAAAATTATAAATGATTTCTAATAAATTTCTCTCTGCAAAACATCTACTCAAGAATTTTGTTAAGTTTGAAATCCAACTACATTTTCCCCAAAACTACTAAAACTATTTTGCACTCTATTTCAACCATAAATAAAAGCTGTTAAACAGTTATTTTGAGCATTGGATTTCATTCATTTTACTCTCACTGCCAAGTATACATACATACATACATACATACGCACGCACGCAACTTGAAAAATTCCTACAATATTCAAAATCAGTAATCTTTAAATCATTTTGATGTGGAATTAATTATTAATTCAGAATGAATCTATTTATTTTGGGAACATTTAAAATCAAAGATGTAAATGTTTTCCACATTAATTTTCTTCAAACTGTATGAAGGATTACAATGATAAAATTGAGCCACTCAGTTCAATATTGATTAATAATTGCTTCTAATAACCAAACTGTAAAAGAAAATTGACACCTTATCTGACAATCATATATACTTTGGCACAACAAAACTACTAATAAAATTAATTTTAAAACATCTTACTAAAAGTGTACTCCCCACTTAGTGTATTTTATTGTCTTATAGTAAGTTATATTTCAGTTATTTCCTTTCAGACAAACCTAATAATAGTCTCGTGACTATTTTCTTTAAAAAACCTGTGAAAATTTGCATAAAAATTAACAACACAATTACTGACTTATTTCATATTGATACATTAATGTCTAAAATGTAAATTAATCTTAAAATATAAATAGTTAATGTAAAATTTGTTCAACTCATTATTCTAATGTGTAATTATTGTTTATTGCATTTATAAGTAGTTTTTTAAACTTTTCTTTAAAAAAATTAAATTTTATTTTGACTAATATTTTACCTGTATCTATATTTTGGTTAATTTCATAATCTGGAGTTTTTTGAAGGTTACTTATCATTTACAATTAATACTTGCTATTAAGGTCGACCAAGCTAAGTTTTGATATATGAATATCACAAATATTGTACACTTTGCCCAGCTTTAATCTTTGATTCTGGTATAAAAATGTTTTCATTTACAATTGCTAATATTGTAATTGAATTGGATATGATAATTATAAAAAGCCATCACTTTTATCCAATGTGGCTCTACATTCACTGTGAAAAAGTTACTGTTAAGTTGCATCATTTTTATTGTATATTTTTTACTAACTTCTCTGTGATGTTTACTTAAATATGGTAGTTTGGTTGTTTTCATGTCTTTAGTCAATGTTATTAATATTCTTCATCATTTCTCTCTATTTTCATTCATAACACCAGCTTCTACAAATATTTTCTTACTGGTCAGTCTATTTTTTTCTGACAATCATTGAAAATTAATCAGAAATCATTATTTTCTTCACAATTTCTGAGAAGAGAACTAAAGATTTTTCATTTTATTATAACTTCTGGCATTTCATTTTTTATGAGAATATCTAATAAAATAATTACTTGAATACAGATATTCTTTTAAAAGTCAGTATTTAAGAACCTAATTCATCTTACAGTCATTTAATTATAAAACCTATGGTTGTAAGTACCTTAATAAACCTAATGCTAAAAGATTAGTAAATTGAATCTAAATCTAAATTGTATCCTGTTTCTGACCATAGCCATAAACCTGTAATTCAATAACTGACTTTTAGCAGTGACAAAAAACAAGAAATCTAAGCAAGTCACTTCTCCAAATACAATTCTGGTATTTCTAAAACCTTATAATGTAATGTGCAAACTATATAGACCGGAGTTTCCCAAACTTTTTCAGACGTGGAATCTTTCCGGGTTTAGAAATTTGTGGGAACCCCAGATATTAATATTTTTACGAACAATGTTAACGTCAAATTTATTTCATATATAATCAGAATTCTTTTGAACATTCAATGAGAACAATACTTCTGTTTTATATTGTCACATAATTTTTTTAATATTTGGCTTTATACTTGAGAATTCATTTCTCAAGTCAGCAGCAGAATTGACTCCACTTTGGTATTTACATTTTATGGCAGTGTAATAGGAAAATCCACTTTCACGTAAGTAGGTTGGTCTTAGTTTTTTAACTGGAATGTATACACATTAAAGTTACACCAACGAGAGTCAATTAACAGCAAGAGCTTTTTCCAATATGGCAAGAAAATTAACTTTCAGATTTATGTGGTGTCATAGTATTCAGATGATATCAATAACTACTTTTCAATTCAGCAGTAACATTATACAATTTTCATTCATTGATATACAATATTGAAAAGTATTACAAGATACATCGCAACATTATAGAACAATCTAAATCTGTTGGCAACTATTTTTTTAGAAATTATTTACCAATGTTGATAATGTGTTATGTTAAATATTTATTACTCTGAACTTTTGTCACAGAACCCAAGATAATGCTTTGCAGAACCTCTGGGTTCCTTGGAACCTACTTTGGGAACCTCTGGTATATAGACTAACTCATTAGTATAGTGACTTCAGTGTTCATTGTTTTCATTACTTTATAGTCAATAAAATTTTATCTATATATTGACATTTAATAGTTTTGGAGAAAAATTTATTATCATTCTAAACACCAAGCCATACAACATTAGTATCAAAGTTTCTATTTTATATTCTAAAAGTTTGGAGAATTTATGGACATATGTTACATGGAGCATTTCATAAAAAAATTAAAATGTCTATAAGTAATTTAATTATTTATTTTAGGTAAATAGACGATAATTGACTATATCAAAAGAACTTACGGGAAAAATAAATTAAAAGAAATAAATAAAAATAAAAAGTAAATAAATAGGAATAAACAATATTTTATAAAACAATATTTTTGGTAAATTTCTATTTTAACACCCGCGCTAAATATTTCTTAAAATTTTCCAAAATCGTCATAATTCTGTGCAAATGTTCATGCTGAACTCGAATTAACAAGTAAATTATGAAGAAACCTACCGTTTTGGAGTTATTGACAAGAAAAAAACGAATTTCTTGTTGGTCATTCGTCCCCCATTAATGTCATCATGAATACTGATTCACTGGGTAATACTTCTGGTGGCCTTTGGCCTATTTACTAAAGATATTTTACAGACTTTCCTTGCAGAAAATCACTATGCACTACTTACTAAAAAAGAAACGTATTTTTTTTCGGATCAAAACGAGTAAAAAGTGTAGTTTTATTTATAACAAAAACAAATTAAATAATACAATAGAACATTTTTTCTATTTCGACAAATTAAAAGAACAAATTAAATAATAAAAATAAAGCATTTTTTATATTTTAAAATTGAAAATAAAAAAAAAATTAATGCACAACAATTTTGGTAAATTATTTAATGTTTTTAAATTTTTTAATTTGTCCCAATTTTCAACAGAAAAGAACCCCCACCCCTAACAGTTTTAACACCTAACCTAAAATTAATATCTGGTTTATTATTATCTTAATTTTTTTTTTTAATTTGTCCCTTTTCTACACAGATTAACTTTAGGGTAGTAAAGGGGACAAATTAAAAAAAAAAAATTAAATAATACAATCAACCCTTCTATTTTACCAAATTTGTGCATTCATTTTTGTTTCATTTTCAATTTTAAAATAAAAAAATGCTTTATTTTCATTAATTAATTTGTTCTTTTAATTTGTCATTGCTATTCTACACAGAAAAAAAGGTTTTATTGTATAATTTAATTTGTTTTTGTTTAAAGTTTCCTGTTATAAATAAGACTACACTTATCAAAAGGAGAAAAAAATTACGATAATGCGTAGTGATTTCAAAAAGAGATATAGCCATGTCAGTAAATAGGCCACAATTTCTGATTACGCCACATAGAAAAGTAAGTAAAGACACCGTATTATTAAACACTGTGGTCTATTGGAGGACAAATGACCAACAAGAAATCGACCGATTTTAAGTTGTCACCAAATAACTCCAAAACGGTAGGTTTCTTCATAATTTACTTGTTAATTTGAGTTCAGCATGTACATTTGTCAGTGAAGGAATTATGACGATTTTTTGGAAAATTTGAAAAAGAAATATTTATTTTAGAATTTTGCAGTGTATTTTTTTATTTATTAATTTTAATTATTTGTAATTAAAATTTATCTTTTTAATCGCGTTCAACTTTCCCTCCTCATTCATTATATTGAGTGTGCCTTTGATTGTTTTCCAATTTATGAACGTATACCTTTGAAAAAGTGTTGGTCGAAAGGTACCTCAGGTATAACATGACGTCCGTTGTTTAAATCTATATTTTATTATATTAATGCATAAACAAATTCCTGATTATCTCCCTTACACTTGTTAATTTTATGAGCATTTTTGGCTTATTCTTAAATTATTGCTCTAAAAATATATGATATTGCAGTTTCCATGTATTGTGAAGTTTGCAGTGGATCCCATTTTTATATTTCCTCTTTGTTAGATGTCATGGTTGTGACTGGTATGCACTAAATTCCTATACTTGAATATCATAGCACAGAACAAACAACGTAGGGGAATTTTATTTTTTATTATTTTTATTAACATGGTCTTTTAATTGAATTATTTGTAATTCTTGTCATAAAATCTGTTTTTGATAGAAACTCATAAAAAACTTTTCAAATTTTTCTATCATGATGGATTTGATAAAATTTTAATGATACTATACAGTGTAAAAGTTTTCAATTGTAAAATTGTATGCGACTTATACAATGGTAAATTATGTAATATTTTTCTTTATTTGATTTAACAGTATTTAAATATTCTGTCATATTCAACTGTTAAATCAATAGTAAATAATACTTTGAGGGTTTATGTTAATTTAATATGATTAGGAATGTTTATCAGTCTCAAACATGTTTTTAATACGCCACTATTGTTTACAGTTCTCTAAAATACGTCTAAATGAATCACCTGTCCATTCTGCTGCTTAGTATTTTATTATTTTTATTGTTATGTTTGAGATTGTGAAACTCATTTCTTTATTCATTTAGATAAATTGGTAAGCTTTTCAATTCTCAAATTTATCAAGATTTGTCCATAAACCCCCAGATTTAAAAAGTTAAAAATGTAACAGTTGTAACTTCATCAACACTTCTTAGCAACAGATAACAATGTAATCGGAGTTATCTACCTTATATGTTTTTATTTGGATCTTGGCGACCATAGCTTTCCATAGATTTAGGAATGTCCATTTTTTCGCTAAAAAAGTGGCACATCCTGATGAAAAAAGGCCCCAAACTTAATACAAACAACGTTTTATCATGAAACACTTTTAGATCCCATTTCTTTATTATTTGTGAATTGCCATTACGTCTTAGGGAAGATAGTGGAGTAATGTCCCATTTCCTTCTCCGTGGTTTTAAATTCACAATAATTATTCTTTTACATTTTTTGACCAATGAAAGGATAGAATTATGTCTCTTAGAAAATAGTTCATGAAAAGTTAAAAATTAAAACCCTCCAGCCACGACTGAAAAAAGTAAGAAATTCATGTTTTCGCTTTGAATTTATGCGAAAGTTCTTGAAGGAAGCAACAACAAACAAAACCCGATCGGAAATTGAACATGTTTTGGCTTATTAATTCCATTTCCCACCTTAATATCATTCCTATGCTACTCTTTTTATATTTGTAATTTTATTTTCAATTACTTAAAACTTAATTCAGTGAAAACATATGAAGAGACATTTTAATTAGAATATGTTTTATTTTTACACGATTTAAAACAATTTTTCTATCGTCTAACAATTACAAAACTAAAATATATGTTTTTATTAAAGATATTTTTTTTTCTAAGTTACTTTCATTCGAACTCTTTCAAGAATAGGAAAAGTATTTATTTACTATTTAAGCCCAAATCACAACCGTAGTAATCCTAACGTTCATTATAAATTTGATTGTTAATTAAATTCTACAAGAAAAAATGCTCTATGGGACTACAATTTCAATCTGTTGTTCACCATTGACAGTTACCCACAATAGCTAGTTCCAGTATGTTGCGAGGAGTTAGATTTGAATTTAGCCAACTCATTGGCTTTGGCATCACACATCATTCAGTCAGTAAATATGTCTCACCGTCCATTCAGTCCCTAAATTCAGTGGCACTTGGCAGAATTGTGACAATTATAGTGCTTTTAACTTGTTCACAAAATTAGATAACAGCAATATTCCAAGGTAAATGCGTTTTTTTTCACTAAACTGGATCTTATCAAAACTTATCACTAGATCTCAAGTCCACTATTCCCATGACTGCTTCATTTAGTTTGAGTTTTCACACATTCCTTTCAAGACTAAGGAACGGATCAAATTGCTTCCAGTGATTAATTGGCCATGCGTTACATGACTTATTTTTTATTTGCGCTTATGTAGCTGATGTCTTTACGGTCAGCTTTTTTATGGAAAAGTAGACACCCGTTTTTAACTCGTAAGATAAAGGTAATACCCTGTTTATTTAAAAAAAATCTGGTCATTTGTTAGTACGCTACCCTGACTACGTGCCTCTCCCTCTAAAATAAATGTTGTACTGACAACATCCAAAGGAATTCAGAGTAGTACATTCGGGACCGGCATGGCTTCAGTTGTTGACGGAAAGTTGTCAGTATTGACAGCTAACTGCCTTCAGAGATCCACTCCGAGTTTTCTATCGGGATTTACTTCCATAACAATTTCTGTATTTGGATATGACTGTAAAGGCAGTGTAGGTTTATAATAATCATGTTCTTTCCTCTAGATGTAGTTCATTAGTAACCGAATCAGCTGGTGGTGAAGCGCCAGTTGTCTGCCTTCGCCAGTTCTTCTGGCTTGGAGTTGGGCTTCGTGTGATGCGTCTATGGAAGAACATATGCAACAAGTGCAGTTGTTTTTGTTGTTTTTTTTTGAATGGGTCCAAACATTTGGAGTTATCAACCCAAGTAAATATGTGTTTCGTAAATCCAATGTTACTTTTTTCGGATATCATATCAGTTCAGCTGGTATTTCTCTTCTTCTTCAAAGGTAACATCAATTTCTAATTTTCCTATACGTAACACAATGAAAACATTTCATCAATTCTTAGGAATAATTTCTATCGAAGATTTCTCTCTAATTGTGTCCAAATGTCAAAAATTGCAATAGTTTTCTCCAACAGCTTTTTACAACATTAAAACTTTTTAATCTAAAATAAGATTAGAAATTTTCAGACATAGTAGAAAATAGACCCTGAGTTATAAAAAGAAAATTTTCAACTAATCGCTGTTATTTGTGCAAATTCAAAAATCTTTTTTTGCATTCACTTATAAATATATAAGTACTCACTTGTAATCTATATATAATTCACTTTTCTGAGTTTAATAAGACTGACACACTTGGCGTTAGCTGAAATAGACTATACTCATGAGGTAATTTTGGATTTCTCTGTTGTTTAATCTATATGCTCTATTATAATAAATAGATTGAGCTCTTTTTGTGGATTAATTTTAATATTTTATATTACTAGGATTCCCTTGTATTATATACCAACGGATTTATTACCTGTACTGTATATATATATATTTGATTTTTAGAAAAATTACTGTAATTATCCGTAAATATTAATTTTACCCGATTCCGAAGTTTTGTGTCACTGTCATAGTGAATATTGCGAATTATGTTCGTTTTTTCCAATTTTTGTATTTGCGCCTTTGATATATATATATATATATATATATATATATATATATATATAAGAAGAAGAAATTTAGTCTTAAGGTGTGATATTTATGGGATAAAGTGCTCAATATCAGAGATAGAGCGTGTGTAAATATAGAAGTGAACATTGAAGTTAACACTTAGAGGCGACAGTCTGTTTCATGCTAGACGCAATCATCAGGTCACAATTGCGTTTCAGCATGAAACAGACTGTCACCTCTAAGTGTTGACTTCAATGTTCACTAATATATATATATATATATATATATATATATATATATATATATATATATATATATATCAGTTAAAATGAGATATCAGTTTTATCTTGAGTTTTTGCGTAATTTAGACGACAATTTATCCATCCCACCCAGTATTTTCCATTAGATTTTATTTCATTTTGAAAAATCATATCCACTGTGCCATGTGTCCTCAAGTGAAGAATAGGAGAGGGGAATTAACTGGAGATAGCTGTCATCTATTAGACATGGCATGTGGAACTAGAACAGTCTACCCCAGTGAGCGAAATAAAGGGTTCAGTTCGATATTCCAATCACCTGAAGAAGGCCGGAGTGTACATCGGCCGAAACGTTGATAAATATAGCAACAAAGATGAGGATGATAGTCCAAACAATGTAAATAGTGTACATAACACCTCATCTCAGAAATATAGACAGATATATAAAAAGAATGTTATAAACATAGCTGACATTTTTCAGTGAATAATTTTTTTAGTTATAATGTTTTATTATTAGAAGATTAATAATTCCTTAACTGTAACAGGAATGTCCGTGATTTGCAGCTGGGCTATTTCCTGTCGTCTGCTATGAATTAATTTAAGTACGTGTTTTATTTTCTAAAATTAAATCATAATTGAAGAATTTATACAGAGTAAATTTGTATAACTCAACGAATTTTCTTAAATATCAAGATTCAAATCACTTTGATTTTGAAAATCCTTATTGGCTTTAAAAACAGTTGTAATAACGATTTCATTCAAAGGGTGTACAACTAGAGAATTTGTTTAAAAAAACAACTTGACGTCATTATGCAAAGATACTGGGTAAAAATCATGCTAACATTACTATACAAACAAAAGACAAGTGACTCCCTTTATCAAAATAGAAAACTGAAGCCACTAGAGATTATATGACTCACCTAAAAGATAAACTATTGGGTTGAAATAAAAGTCCGTAGTTTATTTGAATGAATTTCAAAGTTAATATGTACATATTAGTATATACAGTGAACCCTAAGGTGATCTTTTTTTTTAAAATGTCACTTTTTTTCCAGATGATCAACAAATCTTAGTTAATCTAATCTTAACTATGTATTCATGAAGGAAAACCTTTATTTAATTAATAACAACCACTTTAAAAACATTTCATCAAACTGAAATAAAAATATTAATTACAAATTAAAAATTAAGATGCACAAAAGTAAGTGAACCCTTACATTTAATATTTGGTGACTGCTCCTTTTGAGGTTACAATGTCAACCAGTCTTTTTCTATAATTTTCAAGAAATTTCTGGTAGTGAGTGCCAATTTTGATTTTGGTGTTGGACTCCTGGATTTAAATGCTTCACTGACAGTGAGGGCTTACTCAACTGGCTGACGATTCAGAAAGTATTTTGTGACAAGACTGGTTGATTCACAACAATGATTTCAGTGTAGGGGAATGGATTAGTTATCTTTCACTGCACTGTTGTACACTTACTGTGTGAACTTATTGAAGGCTACATGGTTCACATTCTGCACGGACAATTCTTCATCCTGGATGTCAGTTCTGTTTGTAGCAGTGTGATCTTGTTGTCGAACAGGAGGAAGCACTATGTACTTCAGTGCTTTCTAGCTGTAATGTGAATGGTGGTATGGATGACAATGTTAGATGAAGGCCACAGAGCATCGTGTCTCTCTTCTCATTGCCTCGTTCTATTCTTTAAGCATTAGCTGAAGGTTGTTGTTCTTGATTTTGGTTAAGGACTACATAATACACTTGATGGCAAATAATCAAATACTGATGATGGATTTCTGGGTTGCACTTTTCACAATTTTGGCTTGTCTGTCGTGTTATCTCAAAATATTGCCTTTAACCATCATTCTCATTGATTTTGATTTTGTGGAAGATGAAATACACAAACCTTATTTTATTCATCATAGTTGCATAATCAATGACCTGTATCAATGAATCTTTATTTTGCTCACTTGGATATACTGTTTTAGTTCCATGTGTCATGTTTAAAGACACATGGAACAGTGGATAAAGGCGTTAGCTAGATCCAATGACAGGACCCAAAGTGTGTGAGTTCAATACCTGATTAAGGCAGTGGAGAACTTGGAGATGGGAATTAACAGGAGATAACTGACATCCATTAAACATGGCACGTGTATCAATGACCTGATCTTTAAGATTTGATTTAAGAATGGTGGTAGCATAATTTGGATTTATTGAATTTAATTATGACATTAATTTTATTTGAAAAAATTCTTAAATAGCATTTTCCATTAATGTAATAATGGAAAAAATTACATATTTTGTCTTTTATTGTAGAGCTTTAGATCAACCCCCCTCCTCCTCTTATTTTATTTTGAACTTTTTGAAAAACCTTTTCAATTTACTATTATCCATTTTTCTTTTTTATTTGATTAAATTTTATCAAAAAGGAGTTCAATTCATTAAGCAAAATCAACATAAATCAATCAT